>PVKU01006477.1:0-103080 GCA_004027475.1 Anoura caudifer
TCACATGGAGGGTTAGCAACAGGGGAGTGGGAGGAGGAGAGAGGGGGAAAAGGTACAGAGAATAAGTAGCATAGACGGTGGGTAGAAAATAGACAGGGGGAGGGCAAGAATAGTGTGGGAAATGTAGAAGCTAAAGAACTTATGACACATGGACATGAACTAAAGGGGGGAATGTGGGTGGGAGGGGGTGTGCAGGGTGAAGTGGAATGATGGGGGAGAAATATGACAACTGTAATAGCATAATCAATAAAATATAGTAAAAAAAGAAAAGCTTAAGGAGAACATCACCCCCAAACTAGTATTAATGTGAAATGTTAAATGGTCAATTTTATGAAGTAGAAAACAAAAAATATGAACAATAAAATGGCAATAAATACAAAAAATAGTTAAAATTATCATTTACATATTATGTATGTATTTCCACAGCTTTCTTAAAAAGAGAAAAAAAAAATTTACTGTGCTCCCTATATGCCAGAAACTGTACTGATAATCAGTATAACTCCCTGCCTTCAGGGACCTTTAAAGTCTTCTGGGGGTGGCAGACAAGTAAACAGGCAAAGTACAGTATGATAAATCCAATAAAGTAAAATAGGCTTTACAGACACTTGCAAGCAAGACACCTAATCTAGTTTGTAAAGATCACAAAAGGCGTCTTAGAGAAAGTGACATCTTAGCTAAAGCCTGAAGGACGACCGGTGGAGCAGGGATGGCAGGACGAAGAAACAGCATATGCAAGAGACCACGCACAAGGGAGATCAAACCACTCGGGTACTACAAACAGTTCAGCATGAGTGGGCTTGCGGCAATTAACTAACAGGTAAGCAGGTGCCACGTCAAGGAGGCAGAGTCATTATCATGGGAAGGAGTTTTGATTTTTATTCTAATCAAAGTTTTATTTCAGAAAGATCATTTTGGCTACAGTGATAGAATGAGGGGAGCGGGGTCGGGGGGCAGTAATGAGGTGGGAGAAGAGCACAGCCAGAGTTAAGAAGTGATTCAGTCGAGAGATAATGAAGGCCCGAACCAAGCAGCAGCAGCAGGGATGATGTACCAAAGAGTCTTGTCAACTTTTGAACATACTAAGCCTGAGTTGCTTTGGTATATGCAAATAGAGACACAACATAGGCATGGGTATGCAATTCTGAAGTTCAAGGAAAAGACTTTAAAAACTAAGAGAAGAAGCGTGGTATATAAAACTATAGCTAGACTTGGAGGACTGCCAGCCAGCTCTTTGCATGTTGATATATAGCTCATTTGAAATCAGCCAGAGGAGCAGCTCTGCACTGGGAGGAAGGTGGGCGGCTCTTACCGCAAAAGAAGAGAGAAATGCAGCCAGATGGATAAGCTTACACTGTCCCCACTCCCTGGGCTTCTCCTTCCTCCAGCGACAACTACATGCCAGGCTGCCAATTTTCTACTTTGTCATTTACAGATTTCATTTTGAAAAATCATATAACAGTTCTAGAAATTGAAATTAAAACAATTTTATCAAAACTTAATTTTAGTCATTTGAAACATAAAAATTGCCGTCCTAAATCTCTCTTCATAACATCAAAATCTGGCTCTCCCTCCTACAAGTTCTTAAGGCCCCGCCTCGCCCTGGTAAATGTCATTCTTCCTCTCACTGGCTTTCTACTTCATGAAGCTACTTTGAAGTTTTTTCTTCCTAAGATTCACATCCACCAGATTTTCCCAGAACTGAGCTATTTGCTTATGACTTCCAACACCTGATCTCTTTCTAATCCTTTTGAGATGGATACTCTTGGTTGATTTACATTGTCTTCCCTCAGAAACACTCTGAAGGGTCTGTTTATAGAATATTTTGAAATGCCTAACATGGATATAAATGTAAGATTAACAATAGTAAATAACTCTATGAGGAATAACTATCAGAAAGTACTTGTGAAGCACACTTTTGAGTACTCAAATATTTTTATCTAAAAATTTTTATTTTTATTTTTTTCAGATTTTATTTCTTTTTAGAGAAAGGGGAAGGAGGGAGAAAAAGAGGGAAACATAGATGTACAAGAGATACATTGATTGGTTGACTCTCACACACCCACAACTGGGGACATGGCCCACAACCCAGGTATGTACCCTGACTGGGAATTGAACCAGCAACCATTTGGTTCACAGGCCAGCGTTCAATTCACTAAGCCACATCAGCCAGGGCTAAAAATGCTTTTAAATGAAGTCAAAACCAATAGTTATTATGATTTTAAATAGATCCAAAAGTGTCCCTGAGCAAGTCCCATCAGCCCCAAATGAAGACAGGTTTCCACCTTGTGTGTATTATAGCCATACAACTATCATGCCTACTCTTCTGCCTGCTTCTGAACATATCACCCAATCAAGACGTTGTTAGACTTCCATATCCCTGGCCCTGCAGACACTGTAAGTCAAAATTTTCCTCTATTTTATCACCTAGCCCCCATCACCAGTTTTCTTTTTTCAAATTTAGCTGGCTTTCCATGTTTCTCTTATTTCTTCTACAAGGCACAGGAGCCTTTCCCCTTCATATCCCACACATTAAATTCTTTGTAGACACTGGTTATAACCCCACATCCATTATCAGTTTCTTTAAAAAAATATTTTATTTATTTATTGTTTAGACAGGAGAAGGGAGGGAGAAAGAGAGGGAAACATCAATGTGTGGTTGCCTCTCATGCACCCCCTATAGGGGACCTGGCCTGCAACTCAGGCATGTGCCCTGACTGGGAATCAAACTGGCAACCCTGTTTCATAGGCCAGAGCTCAATCCAGAGTCACACTAGTCACGGCCCATTGTCTTTTTCTTTACTAGTCTCTTCATTCCAGTTATGATACAATTTTTCTTGTTTTATAATTGAAAAGGGTTTCATTTTTGTCATATGTAGTTTTCTACTTCTCTTTGCCTCAATTCAAACATTCACATTAGATTTTATCCTCAATTTCCTGTAGGAATTATAATATTCACAGTAACGTTGAGATGCTCTTCACCTATTTGGTCCCCTCTCCTCCCATCCCTGTGCCATGGTCTACAGAAAGAGTAGATACTGCCTTATTTTCTACTAGGTTGTTTCCATGTTTCCCAGAGAACTAAACTATTGGCATATGTTTAACATCTTTAAAAAAAATCAATTAATAGATGCTCACATGTAGGAAGGAGGACTAAAATATTTAGAAAGCTGTATTTCATCTTAAGCATCTAAGACTGCCTTCTAGGTGCCACTCTAGAAGCCTGGATGAGAAGCTCTCACTTTGTACTTTCTCCCACATGCAGTTAGCGGATATGGTGGGAACAGCAAAAATCTCTCGGTGTGAAGGACTGTGGTTGGGATGGAGGAAGGAAGTAGCTGTACAAACTAAAAAAAAAAAAATTAATTACCAACTATAACAGAAAAAAATCAACACATCTTATATTTCATGCTATTCTGTTCCTTCACAATTGGATATAATTCATTAGCTTATGTTCACTGCTTCTGAACAAAAATCCAATGGGTTTTGGTTTTAAGCTCTGCCACTCTACTATATAATGACTATGAGGCCTATTTAAATGGCAAGTGCAGGGGTTAATACAGTGTCTTAACATATAGAAAGTGCACAGTAAATATTAGCTCTTAACACCACTTGTATCATCAGTTTAATTTTTTCCATTCCACTCAATCTTCATAAAATAACTGAAAATCCCAAACAATTCCTACAAATTGTTGCATAAATCCTGCTGAACAAAAATAACATTATTGTAGAAATAAATTTTTACTGGGCAATTGATGACACTAAACACTATAAATGTTCATTCATTTTTCAATTGATGAAAAAAGTCAAAGTGTGGTATTTAAGGGGCATCAATATATCACGTGTACAAAGACAAGTGAGGGGAAGTTACATATAATCTCTGTTACATTACACAGTATATACAGCCAGAGCATGCTTGCCAAGTTGAACTGAGAAATAAAGATGACTTCACTCTTACCTGAGAAAGAGAAGGTGGAAATGCTTGCTGGACTTACAACCTATTTCACAATTGGGGTGAAAGTAACATCACAGGGTCATATTACTTTGGACTGCATTTACTTTTTTTATAGCATACAGAAATTGGAAATTAAGTTACAACATTTGACAGTTGGTCGTATCTTTGTCATCTTCAAAAATATAGCATTTAACTATAATGAGGATTATAAAATTTCTGCTCTCCATGACTGATAAGACACTAGTCCATATACTTCTATAAAGCCTGACAACTTCCAACTAGAACAATAGTTTTGGACAGCTGACATCATCTTTGCTATAGAGTTTTTTTTTGTTGTTTTTTTGGGGTTTTTTTTTGTTTTTTAATTAAGACATCAGATCAAGCCCTGGCTGGAATGGCTCAGTAGATTCAGTGCCAGCCTGTGAACCAAACAGTCGCTGGTTCACTTCCCAGTCAGAGCACATGCCTGGGTTGTGGTCCAGGTCCCTGGTGGGGGGTGCTCAAGAGGCAGCCACACATTGATGTTTAAAGAAAAATAAAGGAAAAAAAAAGACATCAGATCAAGATCTCTACTGTACCCCCTACAGAGAAATAATTCTAGGCCAAGATTGAGAAACTGATATTATAGTTCAGATATTGTCACTAACCAGCAGTAGGGCCCTTAATAAGTCAATTCACCTACCCAAGCCTTGGTCTTATTTCTAAAAGAAGGGAGGTAAGTGAAATGATTTATAGAGCCAGCTCTACAATTTATCAGTTAGTGGACCTTGGGCAAATTATCTTATGGCACCTTCATTTCCTCATTTGAGGATTAAATGAGATTATATAGAAGCAGATCTCAATAAATAATGATAATCATAAAACTACCAAAAATAATAGTTAATATAGAGCATTTACTACGTGCTAGGCACAGTCCTAAGAGCTTTAAAGTAATTGATTTCATCCTGCTAACAACCCAGTAAGGTAATTATTGTTATTATCCCATATTACTGATGAGAAAACTGAAGCACACAGAGGTTAAGCAACTAGCCCAAGATCACAGAGTGGGATTCAGACTGTTTGCCTCCAGAGTCTGTGTTCTGAACCTTTTCACTATGCTACTGTTGTTAGTACTCCTTCCCCTTCTCTGCGCCTCTTCCAAGATTCCTTCTAGCTCTGATTCCATTGAAAATAAACTAATTAGCTGCTCTGGACTCTGACAGGCTGAGCAGGTTGCTTCTCTGAGAGAATTACCAAGCCTCTGAACATATAGAGACTTAAAAGAGAAAGAATTGTATCCTGACTCAATACCTATCATCTAATAATTATGTGCTCAATAAAGGCATGGACACAGAGGCTAAAAAGAGGTCCATAATATCCAGCTGATCCTTACCACAGCCATAACCAAGAATTCATTTGGTCAAAGCACTTGTTGAATGTCTACTATGTGCCAGGCACTAGAAAGCTCAGAATTTAGAAAACTGTTAAAAGAACACATTCTCCTAAGTCATTGTCTGTCAGTCATATTATAAAGTAGATTCCTGCACTGGATGGTAGAAAGCTGGATTAAAAATTTAAAGCTTTTTATATTAAATTAGTGAAAGTTCAAATAAAACCTCAGATGAAATGTCAATACGTAATACAGGTAACACATCTCTGCCTGAAGTCTACCTCACTCCTCTTACATCACCCTGAAGACATTTCTGCAAAGTGTCAGGATAGCTCTAAACCTATCACACAAAGTAATGACTATATCTCCTTCAACTCCAGAATTCAATGAAAAAAATTTTAAGTATATTTTATTGATTATGGTATTACAGTTGTCCTAATTTTTTCTCGTTTGCTCCCTCCCCTCTAGCAATCCTCACCACCTGCTTAGTTCATGCCCATGGGTCATGCATATGAGTTCTTTCACTTTTCTATTTCCTATACTGTTCTTAACATCCCCCTCTATTTTGCACCTACCAATTATGCGTCTTAATCCCTATCCCTTTTCCCCCATTCTCCTTGCACCTCCCAGCTGCTAATCCTCCAAATGATCTCCATATCTATGATTCTGTTCCTGTTCTGGATTTTGCCTAGTTTATTTTATTATATCCAGTTGTTGATAGTTGTGAATTTGTTGCCATTTCAAAGTTCATAGTTTTGACCTTCTTTTTCTTAAGTAAGTCCCTTTAACATTTTATGCAATAAGGGCTTGGTGATGATGAACTCCTTTAGCTTTACCTTGTGTGGGAAGCACTTTCTCTGTCCTTCCATTCTAAATGATAGCTTTGCTGGATAGAGTAATCTAGGTTGTAAGTGCTTGCTTTTCATCACTTTGAACATTCCTTGCCAGTCCCTTCTTGCCTGCAAACTTTCTTTTGAGAGATCAGCTGACAGTCTTACAGGAACTCCTTTGTAGGTAACTCTCTGACTTTCTCTTGCTGCTTTTAAGATTCTCTCTTTATCTTTAACCTTTGGCATCTTAATTACAATGTGTCTTGGTGTGGTCCTTTGTGTCCATCTTGTTTGGGACTCTCTGTGTTTCCTGGACTTGTATGTCTATTTCCTTCACCAAATTAGGGAAGTTTTCTTTCATTATTTTTCAAGTTTTCAATTTTTTGCTCTTTGTCTTCTCCTTCCAGCACCCCTATCATTCAAATGTTGGTAAGTTTGAGGTTATCCTAGAGGCTCCTTAGCCTGTTCTAGGTTTTTTAAATTCTTTTTTCTTCTTACTGTTCTGATTGTTTTTCTTTTTTTAATTTCTTATCTTCCAAATCACTGATTTGACTCTGAGCTTCATCAGCTCCACCGTTGATTCCCTGTAAATTTTCCTTTATTTCACTTAGTGTTACCTTCATTTCTGCCTAGGTTTTTTTATATGGTGAAGTATCCACTGAGTTCCTTGAGCACCCTAAAAACTTGTGTTTGAACTCTGCGTCTGATAGATTGCTCATCTCCATTTTGTTTAGCTCTTTTTCTGGAGTTTTGTTATGCTCTTCATTTGGGCCATATTTCTTTGTCTCCTCAGTTTGGCAGCCTCCCTTTGTTTGTTTAAAAATATTAGGTAGAGCTGCTTTGACTCCCCATTGTAGTAGCATGGCCTATTATAGAAAAGCATGCCAGGAAGCTGGATGGTGTGGACCCTTAGGTACACCAGGGTGGAGCAGCCTGTGTAAATCAGGTTGATGGAGTTTCAGATAAGGAGGTGTCTCCACAGCCTCACTCTGTGCAGGGGAGGGCTCAGAAAGGGACTATGGCTACTGCCTGGACTCTGACATTTTGTCCAGGAGGAAGGTGTCCCTGGCACTTGCCCTAATGCCAGACATTTCAGTTTCTGTCATATGCCCCTGGTGCTCCTCCAGCTGCTGCCTCAGTGCTGGAGCCCAGAGGGACTGAGTCTATCTTAAGTCCATTTCAGGCCCTTTAAGAAGAGATGCCAAGAACCCCACTTTTCTTCCTCTACCCCAACCCCTACTGGTTTTTAAAGCCACAAGTTTTGGGAACTTAATCTTCCTTGCACTGGAACCCTGGCTGGGTGGTCTGGTGTGAGGCTGGGATCCTTCGCTCCTGAGGTATCCCCCCCTGATTTTCATCCACCACATGTAGGTGTAGAACCACCCATTTCATGTCTCTGCATCTCTGCCCCTCCTACCTGTCTGGGTGACTGTGACTCCTTTATTTCCTAGGTTGTCAGACTTCCGTACAGCTCGATTTTCTGATGATTCTGGGTGACAGCTGTTTTACATTTTAGTTGTCATTTTTGCTACGGTTGTGCAAGGAGGTGAGCCATGTTTACCAACACCTCCATCTTGACCAGAAGTCCCTTGCATCGCTCACACTTCTATGAAGGTGTGTGGGAGAAGGGAACATAGGTCATCCAAGTAGCTGCTGTGGTATTCAGACCATAAGAGCAGGGAAACACACACAATTGAAAGGTCTGAGGTACAGCTTCAACCATGGGGACAATAAAATCATCTTCCTCATAGAATTATCATGGACCAGATGACAAAATATCTGTCAGCACTCTCTCAGTGCTATACAAATGTAAATGTAATAATACACAGTAGCCTGGCTCTAAACTGCTAGGAAGTCATAGTATGTTCAGCCATGATCAAAAACAGGGTAGGTCTCACATTAACAAAATGAAGAATAAAATTCATATGATTATCTCAATAGAAGAAAAAAAGCATTTGACAAAATTCAACATCTATTTATGATAAAAACTACCAACAAATTGGATATATAGGGGACATATCCCAACATAATAAAGGCCAAAACCAGGGTAGATCTTTCCTGAACAAGATTTTAAACTTGCTCAAAATCTTAGGAGATTGAACTGACAGAGTGACAAACTCTTCAAACAATTGCTGAGGCTACAAATGAATGCGGCCTCATATTTGTATAGTGCTTTATCATTTACAGAGCATTTTCTCATCCTTCACCTCATCTCAGCCTCACTTGTGAAGTTAAAGGTGCAAATATTGCAAGACCCAATGTCACAGCAAAGGTATTGGGGTTAAAGAGGTCAACTGACTCACCTGCTATCAAACAGAGGGTGACGGAGGGAAAAATATTAAATGGTCCTTGTCCATTTTCTAAAGAGAAAGAATTCCTTTCCTGTTGAGACTAGCTATGTGCCTTACGCTGAACAGAACAATGTGTAAGAAGGGAAAAGGGAAAACTCTAAATAACAATAAGGATTATGATGGTGACGACAAAGAGGCCAGGAAGAAAACTCTGAGAATGTGGCTGATGCTAGACAGCAGGGCCCAGGGGATGGCTGTCAATCAGGCTAGGAAGTTTGAGGACAGATAACAAAGGAGAAAAAGAGGAACAGATGCCTAAAGGATAGTTCTTAGGAAGTCTAGTGGTTTAAAGTCCAACGCATCCTGCTAATGTGTTCAAGAATTCTCCATTCAAGATCTGCATTACGCCCCTGACTGGTGTGGCTCAGTGGGTTGAGCATCCTCCCACAAACCAAAAGGTTGCTGGTTAGATTCCCAGTCAGGGCACATGCCTGGGTTGAAGGCCAGGTCCTTGGTTGGGGGCGTGTGAGAGGCAACTGATCAATGTTTCTCTCCATCGCTTTCTCCCTCCCTTCTATTCTCTCTAAAAATAAGTAAATAAAATCATTTAAAAAATCTGCATTACTCACTCTTTGGAATTCAATTTGAGTGTGTTTTGTTCTGCTGTTTTTGTTGCTGTCCTGTTTGTTTTTATGGTGCCTTAAGACAAAGGAGGTAGCTTACAAAAGCAGGAAGTTACATCTGAGTTACAGCACAGCAGCAAGTGGCAGAATGTAGGCTGGGATTTAGTGCTTCTGTTTTCTACTACAGTGCTTTTCTATAACACGCTGCTTCTAAGCACTGTGGACATAGGTAGACAACGTGTTTTCAGAAGCATCCGTAAATGCTGTCAGCAATGCCTGTATGAGACATCATCTCCAAACATAAAGCACAGCAATATGTATCCCAACACTGTTAATTATGCTTACACAACTACTTTCCAACTGGAATCTCACCACCACCCCATGACAGGGTCACAGAGGTTAAGTGACTTGCTCAGGGTCACAGATGGTAAGCAGCAGAGTCAGAACTTAACTTCAGGGTGTGATTCTTCATCCATTGTACTTTTCTGCAGTATTGTAACAGGGGGATCTGGCCAGATCACTGGGGGAGCAGAGAGGAGAAACTTCAAACCAGCGTGAGAGGTTGCCCCACCCTGGAGAAGGGAGGGGTTGGAGAAAACTCCAAGGGGGTGAATTGAAGCAGCAGCCCTGTGAAAGAGCCTGCCTTCCCAGAGAAGGGTGGTATCCCTGAGAGGGGTTGGGAAGTACCAAAGGCAGCCTGGCATTCAAACTGGTGCTGGTGCTTGATAGACTTCCACATCCCCGGGGGGGAAGTAAACAACTAATGCAGCTAGTAACACCACTTGCCCAGAACCTACACAGACTTTGGGGGCTGAAAAGGTTACCACACGCATGTAACAAGGTGACGTCCCGCCCTGGGCAGAGATGTGGTACCCCTTTGCAGCTAAAAACCCTCCTACCCACTTCTGGATCATGGAAGCCAGAGGAGGGGCACAGACAGTGCAGGCTAATGCTCCTGGTGAACACTGGCCCTGAATTGTCCAGGAAGTTAGACTCTCCCACAGCATGTAGGATTTTGAGGGAAAGATTTTAAATGGAGGGCATGCAAAAGCACTTCCCCTTGCTTCCACAGCCAGGCCCCACTCACAGCTCTTGCACTGCCCTGCTCGAGCAGGCTTGTGCAGGATGCCAACCTAACCCACAGTGGGTGCAGGATGCTGCGGCCCCACGCCACACTGCACGGGTCCTGGAGTGCTCTCATTCTCTTGCCCTGAGAAGAGCACACAGATGCATGGGCTGGAAAGTTTGCTGGCCGCAAAGGCATGAGCAACCTTGGTTGGACACTGGAGTCCAGTGACTTGAGCCCCTAGCAAAACTGGCTGCAGGGATCTGGCAGTGCCCCCAAGCCTCAGGAGAGGGAGAACACTGCAGTGACACTGGCCTCGTAAGTGTGTGCTCCAGAGAGAAAGAGAGGGTCTAGAGTTGGAGAGATGAAGACACATCCTTATAGCAGCCTTGGACTCCAAAAGGGCAGATAAGAATGCAGCAGGGCAGTCTCTGGACATGGATTTGGATTTCAGTCTTTTTAGGAACAAGGGGATTTCTGTGTTTTGAAGAAGAGAACGGCTTGGAGCAGGAGGGTCTCCACATTTCCAAATTGGATACCCTGCTAATACAAACCTTTTCCCTCCCACTCCAGTCTCTGTTTTATGGTTGAATATGGTGGCAGGCGACCAGATCCCATTTTGCCCTTAACAGAATGATGTTTCTCATTCAGGAAAAGAATGTTATAATGGGACAAGCACAGTGGCAGCAAGATGAGAAATGTATTTCTAGTCTCATTTGTAATGTATTAACAAAACTTAATCTTACATTTTTCCTTGGAATATTCAAAGTTCTCTCTCTCATCCACTCAGAGAAGGGGCTAGCAAAAGATACAAATTAAAGCAGAAAAGTGTTTATGATTGTTATGGTGCCTTAACTATTGTTAAAACACCTCACTGATAACAAATGAATCTGACTAATCCTCAAAGCTGGCAAAACCCATGCAACCCCAGGGGAAGTACAGTCTAAACTGGAGGATGAAACTGGAAACTGGTATGAAATTTATGTTTGATGGTCATGGCTCCCTTCTGCTCAAAAACCTTTAGACTCTCCACTGCTTTTTGATTAAATTTTCAGATCTTTAGATGAGCACTCAGGGCCCTTTTCAGCCTATTAATAGACCTTCTCGGCTTGTATTTTATGCTCCATAAAACCACTCCTCACTCCTACTGTACTTTTCCATTCCTGAGCCTTTGGTTGTGCCATTCCTTTTGCCTGGAATGCTATCTTACCTCTCCTTGTTCGGGACAGCCATTCACATTCCCCCTAGTCAAAAACAATCTCTCCCTCCCCTCAGTATTTTATATTACTCCTGAAACACTGCTTTAAATTATAGTTTTATGTTTCTGTGTTTCATTCTCCCTACTTGATCATAAGCACCTCAAGGGCAGAGATCATCCACATAACTCATCGCATCCTCCGAATGCCTTGCCTTGTTCACAGAGAGGGATACAGTACACCACTGGACAATCGTTTGTGGCATAAATAAAAGAACAGTATTCAATTATGTCTTAAGTAAGACAACAAAAACAGCCATACTGCAAAACAAATTGACTCCAAATACCTGTTTGAGATCTTCAATATCCAAGAGAACCAGGGCAACTACAGAACTAAGTTTCTATCAATCACCTTTCTACACACCCATAGTCTAAGATTTCTGTGATAAAATTAGTTATGATTTTGGAATATGACATGTTATCAATAAAATGGAGCATCACCCTTGGGTTAAAGTTACCATGCCTTCATTCAGACCATTTGGTAAAAGATGGTGATAATTTCAACAGTCAGGCCCAACAGGCTGACTTCCTCCTGATATAGGAGAGTAGGTTGAAATAGTTCATAAAAACTGTGTTATTAAAGAATGAATACTCGATATAGCAGTTCCCTTGGCTGTACATAATGATTTCTGCATTTTTCTATATGTTATATTTAAATAAGATTTTATAAAATGAATACTGATAAAATAACTTATCTAAGCATTCATACCAATTAAAGCAAGATTTTTTTAAAGGTATACTTTTAAGAAGTCTCACTTTTATTTTATTTATTTTATTTATTTATCTTTAGAGGGTAGGGGAAGGAGAGAGGGAGAGAGGGAGAGAAACAGCAATGTATGGTTGCCTCTGGTGCGTCCCCCACCGGGAACTGGCCTGTAACCCAGGCATGTGCCCTGACTGGGAATCGAACCGCAATCCCTTGGTTCACAGGCCTGGGCTCAATCCACCGAGCTATACCAGCCAGGGCTAAAGCAAGATTTTAAAAGACCTAAAACCAGATACAATGAAGGAGGACCCAATTTAAACTTTTAAAAATCATTATTTATCTCAATCCTGGGTTTACTTTGTTCATTTCCCTACTTCCTCATTTATTATCTCTAATAAAGCACTAGCACTTAAAACTCTGGCTTTCATTTCTCACTCAGAAAGTTTCAAAAAAAAGCCTGGAATTCTTTTTTTTTAATTATATTTTATCGATTACGCTATTACAGTTGTCCCATTTCTCCCCCATCATTCCGCTCCACCCTGAACACCCCCTCCCACCCACATTCCCCCCCTTTAGTTCATGTCCATGTGTCATAAGTTCTTTAGCTTCTACATTTCCCACATTATTCTTGCCCTCCCCTGTCTATTTTCTACCCACTGTCTATGCTACTTATTCTCTGTACCTTTTCTCCCCTCTCTCCTCCCACTCCCCTGTTCCAAACCCTCCATATGATCTCCATGTCTGTGTTCCTGCTCCTGTTCTACTTGTTTGCTTAGTTTGCTTTTGTTTTAGATGTGGTTGTTAATATCTGTGAGTTTGCTGTCTTTTTACTGTCCTATTTTTTATTTTCTTTTTCTTAGATAAGTCCCTTTAACATTTCATATAATAAGGGCTTGGTGATGATGAACTCCTTGAACTTGACCTTATCTGAGAAGCACTTTATCTGCCCTTCCATTATAAATGACAGCTTTGCTGGATAAAGCAATCTTGGATGTAGGTCCTTCACTTTCATGACTTGGAATACTTCTTTCCAGTCCCTTCTTGCCTGTAAGGTCTCTTTTGAGAAATCAGCTGACAGTGTGATGGGAACTCCTTTGTAGGTGACTGTCCCCTTATCCCTTGCTGCTTCTAGAATTCTCTCCTTCATTTGAATCTTGGCTAATGGAATTATGATGTGCCTTGGTGTGTTCATCCTTGGGTCCACCTTCTTTGGGACTCTCTGAGCTTCCTGGACTTCCTGGAAGTCTATTTCCTTTGCCAGATTGGGGAAGTTCTTCTTTATTATTTTTTCAAATAAGTTTTCCACTTGTTGCTCTTCCTCTTCCCCTTCTGGTATCCCTATAATTCAGATGTTGGGATGTTTAAAGATGTCCTGGAGGTTCCTAAGCCTCTCCTTATTTTTTTGAATTCTTGTTTCTTCCTTCTTTTCTGTTTGGTTGTTTGTTTCTTCCTTCTGGTCCACTCCATTGATTTGAGTCCCAGTTTTCCTCCCATCTCTATTGGTTCCCTGTGCATTTTTCTTCATTTCACTTATTGTAGCCTCCATTTGTTCATCTAATTTGTGACCAAAATCAACCAATTCTGTGAGCTTCCTAATCAACAGTACTTTGAACTGTGCTTCTTATAGGTTGGCTACCAGTGCTTTGAGCTCCGCATCTGATAAGTTGACCTCCTCCTGGTTACTCAGATGAATTAGCTCCAGGGCCCCGGTTTTCTCATTTGAGCCATCCTTGGTTTTGGTTTTTTGTTTTTGTTTTTTGTTGTTGTTGTTTTTGTTTTTTTCTGGTCCCGGCTGTTATGTAGTGAGGGACGGAGTTCACCAGGGCAAGGCAGCCCAGTCGCTGGGTTGTGATGCTGGATGTGGGGGTGGGGTCCCAGAGGGAACATTGTTCCCTCCCAAGTGCCAGGGAATAATGGCGCTTGCTCCACACTCTCTCGCAGATTCCAGTCCCTTCAGCCACTTTCCCCTAGCAAATTGGGCCCTTCTGGTGCTGATTTCCATGTGGGTGGGCCTGCGCACACTCCAGGACCCTGTGGGTCTCCCCAATGAACTCTCCTGTGAGGCTGGGACTCCCTCCAGGCACCTCAGCTCCCACAAGCGCCTTCAATGGGTACTTTTAGGCTTCACTTCCTGGCGCTGGGGCCCTGTGACACGCAGTCTGTCTTGCTGCCCGTTTTCACCTGGTTTATCTGTGTGTGAATATGTGTCCGCAGTCAGCCACCTTGTGGGCCCGGCTTGGCCTCCTCGTAGTCAGTAACCAGCAACCGCCGCCTACGTACCTGGGGTGACTGCGCACCTGGGTCCACCAGCCACCATCTTAATCCACAGCGACCCTACTCCACCGGCCGTGGGCTCCGCCCCTCTAACCGGTCTGGATGAATCGTTGTCGGACTCCCGTACAATTCAATTTTCTTTCTGTTCTGGTTGGGTTGTTTGTTTGTTTTTTTGTTTTGTTTTTTTGCTTCTGTATTTTTGTTGTCCTTAATCTTGGTTGTGAGAGGAGGCACAGCGTGTCCACCTACGCCTCCATCTTGGCCGGAAGTTCTGGAATTCTTATTACTCCACCTAATTACCTCTCTTATACCTATAAGTAGAAAACCTAGTTTAAAGTTTCCCAACAAATGGCTGTTTCCAGAAGTTCCCCTTCAGGAGTGACCTTTTCTTTCATTCATTCATTTATTCATTCACTCAAGAATTATCTACCAATGCTTTCTATGCAACAGATATTGTGCTAAAGTCTGGAGATCGATTCAGTAATGAATCAAATATGTGCATCTCATTCTTGTGGAGCTTGAGCTCCAGTAGAAATAGGTGGATTATCAGTCAATTACAATGCAGTGACACAAGAGCATTACGGGTAAGCTATCAGAGATCCACATAGCCCGGAACAAGGGGCATGCATGTGGGAGTGGAGGTAGGGTTTCCTATAAAGTAACACCGAAGCTGAAAAGAAAATAAAGCTTGTTCTATAAACCTGTGAAATGTGTGAAGTCCTAGGGACCAGACAGAAAATAATAATAAAATACTTAAAAAAAGAACTTTACTTCTCTTCAGTTTGATGCAACCTGTCTCCAGCCTCATAAGAGTTTCTTCTAACCAGAAGCAGTTAGCTTGTTAACCATCCTGTCAGTCTTTGAAAATCATTATTTGTCTTAACCTGATTTTACATAACACTAAATAGCATGCTTTGGCTTTAAAAATCCTAGCAGTTTTTCCCCCTCTACACCTAATTATTTAAAAACAGATTTTCCCCCCAAGGAGAGAACAGTAAACCACTCATCAAGTTAAAGTGTTTGAAAATTATAGGCAGTACTCTCAGGTCCAGATTAGAGAAAAAAACACTTGAGTGGCTGTCAGCATTACTTTACTGTGTTATTTTGCTATCCTGTGGCCTCTTTAAAAAAATAACATTTACTGTCATTTTTTCTGGTTATAAAAATAATATATCTTTCATGGAAGAAAACTTGAAAAATATAAAAAATAAAAACCATCTGTGAGACTAATACCCACAGAACTACTGTTAAATCATTCCATGTTTTCTCATTTGCCTAAAATTTTACAAAACTGAAGGTCGTATTCTATATACATTGCTACAGATGCTGTGTCTCTCCTTAAATGCCTACAACAAATTATAAAAGAGAAAGTCCTTATAACAAGAGATACCAGGGAGCTCCCTTGCCCCTTCTGCCCTGAGAGAACACAGCAAAGGGGCTTTTTATGAACCAGGGAGCAGGACCTCGCCAGACACTGAATCCATGCGCACCTTGACCTTAGACTTCCCATTCCCCAGACTAAGATATTAATGACTATTGTTTATAAGCCACCCAGGCTATGGCACTGCTGTGACAGCAACTCAAACAGACTAAGACAAACACTTGGAATCCTTTTTATTACAGTTGATTTATTTTATGAAATATTTCAGGTAAAAAGAAAAACAACCATACAGATAGTAAAAGAACTTTACAGATATAACTGAAGCCCTCTGTGTATTCTTTTCCATATAATTCCTCTCTACCCTCCTCAAAGGCAACCACTACCCTGAATTAGGCTTCCTCAAACTCTTGCATGTTTGTATATGATAACCACATAAACAGTGTATCCACCTACAACACAAAGGATTGTTCTACATGTTCTGAAACTTTCTATAAATGCAAAATATTGATCATATCCTGAAACTTGCATTTTCCACCCCATACTATGGTTGGCATTTATTCCCTTTGACACATTTTCCTGATGCATTCATTTTCATGGCTTCACAGCAGTGGTTCACTGTTTGACTGTACCACAGTTTATCCACTCTCCTGATGATGCTCCTTTGTTTCCAACAAGGCTACCATAAACATTCCTGCCCAGGTCCCATGTGCTCATGTGAGTTTTTCTCGGGTAATTACATACCCAGGAGTTCAATTACTGGGTTCTAGAGTATTACATAAGCATTTTCTATTTCTATACATTTTAAATAATTTTAAACATTTTAAATAATAAAACTGAATAGTTCTTAAGAAGAATTATACAGGGATATCTTTACCCAAGTATCCCTCTCTAGTTCAGGTTGGAGTACTGTAATTAAATAAAATCAAATAATTAAGTAAATGTGGAAGACTGAGACAGTGACCAGCAACCAAGATCTACACAGACAACCTACACACACTGGTACAGAAAGGACTAAACACTAATTACACCTGTGTTCAGTTTAATGTGCTATAAAGCAAATGTTGAGGCATCTTTAAAGTCTTGCACAGCAGGAGAGCATTCTTCAGATTACATTCACTAGGAGAGATATAGCACAAAGAGAAAGCTCTGGGGTAATAAAGAATTAGTGGCAGCCCTGACAGTGTGGCTCAGTTGGTTGGGTGTCATCCCACAAAACAAAACGTTGCTGGTTCAATTCCCAGTCAGGGCACATGCCTGAGTTGCAGGTTCAGTCCCCGATCGGGGCAGGTACAGGGAGACAACCAATCTCTCTCCATCCCTTCCCCTCTCTCTATTGGCAAGAATTTTGCAACACATATTGGTAAAAGCAAACCTCTTTAGCCAAACAGTTAATGAAGATTCAGTTACTGAAAATTTGAACTTCGAGCAAGTAGAGACTAAGAAATTGATTTTTTAATGGCCATTCTAGTGCAAAACCATGTAGGAGATAGGTCAGAAAATAATAGAAAACCTTGAAAATGATAGAAGGGAATATAGATAGAGAAGATTTCCATTGGCCTCTACCTTCAAAGTATTCCTAACTGTTATACGTGTATATATATACATGTGCATGCATGTGTGTATACACACCAGTGTAGGGTAGATATGTCATTTTTGAAAAAGATCCTGGGGGTTCTGATCCATCACTTCCCTTGGCAATCTCCCTTCTCTCTGCACCCTTCCTACAGCCTTGGAAAACAACACTATAGGTTCTGTATATACATGAAGGAGGCCACATATAACATAGAGCTTTACAAACTACTTCTACATATATTAGCACATTTGATTCTCAAAATAACCTGGAGAAAGCAGGTGTTGCTATTATTCTCACTTTACAGATGAGAAACATAAAGCTCAGAGAGGTAAAGCAATTTGGCCAAGGTCTCAGTGAGGGGTAGGGAGGGGAGGGGAGCTGTGAAAACTCTTGAGGAAACAGAATAATGAATATAGGTCATGCAAGGCAGACCTCCTACAGGGAGGCTAAGAGCACTCTGCAATGTACTTTGGACAAAAAACGGCTTGTTCAAAAGAACTGGGGAGGTGGCAGACCTAGTAGCTCTGAGCTTCAAATGTACCCACAATGATTTCCTTTAAAAAGAGAAAGACCTAAAACAAATACTATATTATTCTATATACTTAAAATATTTCATATTAAAGAATTCTTGGGCAAAGTTTAAAGATGCCACCACATTGAGGTTAGGATGCCAAAATGCAGACAGTACCTGAGGCCTATGTGGAAAAGATTTTACTTTCCAGGGATCAGCAGAGGTGAAAGGTAGAATCCTGCCTAGGACTAAGGTTAGACAAGAGTATATTAACCAGCAAGGGAGAACGGAGTCATGCAAACGCTAGACCTACAGGGAACTAGGGAAGCCCCAAAGAAACAAGCAATCATTTACACTGGGTCAAGCTGATTTCAGTAACCTGAGGCCATGTGCCTAGGACCAACTTATTCTTTAAACCGTTCTGAAATAATTCCCCCACTTAGCAGGGAAAAAATTGTTTGTGCTTTTAAAAACAGCTAAATGTACCCAAGTACAATGCAAGAAGTACTGTGGAAAAGAGGCATCGCAGGTTTGAAGCAGAACAAAAACTAGGAATGCCAGAATTTCTTTGGAGGAAAAGTTCCTCTTTATTGTATAAGTAGAGGCTATGGTAAGTTACTTAATTGAGCAAGTGGTAATAAAACCTGGCTAACCAGGGAGCCATGGGTTTGGGCCGAAATCTCTGTAGGAAAACCATGTTTTAAAATCTCTTCTGTTCTTATCTGTCTTGTTGGCTTTACTTATTTCCCTGATTCTTCCATATCAACACTGTGGGGTGGGGGTAGGGGGATGTATCTTGCTGAAGGTGCATAGCTGGGCCAAGAATAGAACTCCGGCATCCTGTCTCTCGGCTCATTTCTGGACCATGCTACCTCGGGAAGGAACATTTGAAAATAGTAATTCTCTCCCACCTTGCAAACAAGCTGTGCACAAGCACATGATCAATGAATGAAGTTGGCTAAGTGACTCAGCACTGGGCTGGCTCTCCTGTGAGTCAGGCTCAGAATCCTGAGTGGCTGGAGAACAATCTCTTTTAAAACGACTTTAAAACCAAGGTCTTTACCGCCCAAGACCACTGAAAGATTTCAGGGGTGTTTATTTTGTTTGAACAAGGATCAGGACGTCACCTCGAGCATCTTAGATATGAATCAACTTAAATAATTATATAATCCATAATTTTCATGGATGTCACTTTCTTGGTACACTGTGAACCAGGTGAAGTAGACAGAGTCAAGAGCAGTCAATGACCTGGAATTAACTAACACTTTTTAGGATCACATCTGCATCTCTTGCTCTTTAACACAGAAAAAGATCCCAATGTAAGGCCTTCTCTTCTTCCTCTGAAGGATAACAACTAGAGACACAGCTTGGGTGGGGAGAGGGTACATATTGGTAATCTGCTCCAACCTGACCCTGTCAATAGCCCTTGGTTTTGACCACCTGCTCCCAGCAGGGAAAAAGCTAGCCTCTGAGCAATGACCCCTGTGACAGATGGCACAGCACAGACAGAAAAGGGCCAGCCAAAAATATTCCTTCCCACAGAGGGAGGGAGCCTGGGTGTTTAAAGGCAGGAGTCAAAGGAACAAAGCAATGAAATTCACCAAGTGTATCTAAAACTTGCCCTAAGGATATCAATAGTCTTTTGAATGACAAATGAATCAAAAAATCCTTGATGAAGTGAACTAGGGATCCTAGGCACAGCAAGCTGCCATTAGCAAGGTTTTGGAACAAATTATCTTAGAGAAAAGTGTGACAATGAGATTTAGTAAAGGACTCTCAGAGCCATTAAAGAGAACCTGCACACTTAAGGCAATCTTAGAATCAACTCAAATTTCCAAAAAGATTGACTAGTCTTAAAATAAAGCAAACAGTTCAGAGGACATTGATTACAAAATGTCAGTCCTGGAATGGACTTTAATTGGCAGGGAAAAACAAAATCCATTCGCCCCTGCTTTGGTTTGATAATAGTACTAGGCGGGAGACATAAAAGAAGCAAAAGTGAAGCTGGCACAAAAAAAAAGTGAGGAAAGAAAATGCCACTTATGCGCCAATGCCCAGCACTCTGCAAGGAGCCTTTGCAGAGAGCCACATGATTCTATAAAGGAAGCATTTTTTTTTTTTTTGCCATTTTCAAATGAAAAACACCATAGAAGCATTATTCACAATAGCCCAAAAGTGAAAGCAATTCAAGTGTCCCTCCACTGATGAGTTGATAAATATGTGGCATATACATACAATGGAATATAGTTTAGCCTTAAAAAAGAAATTCTGACACATGCTGCAATATGGATGAAGCTTGAAAACATTACGCTAAGTGAAATAAGCCCGTCACAAAGGGACAAGTACTGTATGATTCATTGTGTACATGGCACACAGAGGGGTCAAATTCCTAGAAATGTAAAGTAGAGTGAATGGCGGTTACCAGGGCTGGGGGAAGGGGAGAATGGGGAGTGAGTGTTCAGTCGGTACAGAGTTTCGGTTTGGGAGGATAAACGGTTCTGGAGATGGATGGTGGTTATATTCATACCACAATGTGAATGTGCTGAATTAGCAAATTTTATATTATTGTATATTTTACAACAATTTTTAAATGAAAAAATAAACAAAGTACAGTGAGGTTAAGAAACTTGGCCATGTCAAAACTCACAAATGGAGGCCATATGATTCAAGCCAAGATTAAAGCTCGCAGTTTCCTGGGGCACTCCCCGCCCTCCACCACAGAACTGCACAGGCTTTGGGACGTAAGATGAAGAGAGCGATCAAGAAGAGAACCTTGATGCTCTTCTTACCTACAGCTGACCTGGCCATTATGAATAAGTTACACCTCTCCTCTCTCCCACTCACACCAGAAATTCCAGCTTGTCTAATCTTCTCATTTTCATCTCTTAGTCCTTTCCCAAAAACATGCCCTATTTAGGGAAAAGCCTATATGTTCCAAGTTCACCAATATTACTCAACTTTGAAAACCTTCCACTCCCAGAAAGCCTCCCTAAAGTGGATAATAACAGAATACTACACCACTCCAATTATGTAAGTCCTCTAACTCATTCTCACTTGCAAAATATATATACATATGCTGCAGAATTCACTTAAAAAACAAAGTTTAAATTACCAGACTTCTGAAGCACCTTAATCTCACCTAGCCCGGTGGCTCTACACTGGGCATTCCTGCCCCTCACCAAACCCTTGGCAGAGTTCCCAGGCAGTTTCGAGCACCACAACTAGGGGGAAGGGAGGACTACTGGCACCTAGTGGTAGACCAGGGATGCTGCTAAACATCCAAGAGTGCACAGAACAACCCCCACCAACAAGTACCTGGTCCAAAATGTCAACAGTGATAGGCTGAGATTCCCCCATAGCCCAACCACACAATAGGACACTTGCAATTCTTTTTAAAATTACCAAAGAACAACAGCCTCCACTACAATACACATGGCAGACAGAGAACTGTGACCTGAGGCAGCCCATTTCATCTGTTAACAAATAAGTGTATTCCACAAATTCTATCAGTCTTTCACCGAGCAGTCTTACTACTAACTCTTGAGGTCAAATGGTAGTCGAATCCCTGTTCTACATGGCAGTTCTTCAAACTCAGAAGATAGCTACCATATCTTATATAATAGTGGACATTCATACAATTGTCTATACATGTCTTTATGTTTATCCAGGATTAAGAGTTGTCTACTGAAATGCTCAAGAGCAGGTAACCTGAGTACATTGCATTGCCCAGACTGACAGTAAAAACATGTCATTCAGACTAGTACTTAAGAGTATATAATCAGACTTCCAGCCAAGATGGAGGCCTAGGTGGACTAATTGCACCTCCTTGCACAACCAAAATTAAGGACAACAAGGATTTAGAAACAAGAAAACAACCAGAACTGAGAGAAAACAGAGTTGTATGAAGGTCTGACAATCATTCATCCAGACCTGTAAGAGGACTAGAGTAGCGGCAGGAGGAAGCAGAGGTTGGCAGACTTGGGCACCCAGGCAGCTGCTGGTAGACCCGGGTGGCAGGCAGCGGCTATCAGACCCCAGGTGAAAGGCGGCTGGCTGACCAGGTGGTCCCACGTTCATGCACAGATAATCCAGGCAAAACCAGGGAACACAACAGAACTCGCAACACAAGGCGCCAGCGCTGGGAAATAAAACCTAAAAACACCAAGGCCCTGCCCCCACATACAGTGTCACAACCCAGGGACTGAGCTGCCCTGCCCTGGGGAACACTTAAGGCTCCGCTCCTCACTACATAACAGCGGCAACCAGACCAAAACAAAAACAAAAATGGCTCAAACAGGAGAACAGATCAAAGCCCCAGAGCCAATTCATCTAAGCGACCAAGAGATAGCCAACCTATCAGATGCACAGTTCAAAGCCCTGGTGATCAGGATACTCACAGAGTTGATTGATTTTGCTTACAAATTAGATGAACAAATGAAGGCTACAATAAGTGAAATGAAGGAAAACGCACAGGGAACTAATAGAGATGGGAGGAAAACTGGGACTCAAATCAATGGAGTGGACCAGAAGGAAGAAACAAACAACCAAACAGAAAAGAAGGAAGAAACAAGAATTCAAAAAAATGAGGAGAGGCTTAGGAACCTCCAGGACATCTTTAAACGTCCCAACATCCAAATTATAGGGATACCAGAAAGGGAAGAAGAAGAGCAACAAGTGGAAAACTTATTTGAACAAATAATAAAGAAGAATTTCCCCAATCTGGCAAAAGAAATAGACTTCCAGGAAGTCCAGGAAGCTCAGAGAGTCCCAGAGAAGGTGGACCCAAGGAGGAACACACCAAGGCACATCATAATTACATTAGCCAAGATTCAAATGAAGGAGAGAATTCTAGAAGCAGCAAGGGATAAGGGGACAGTCACCTACAAAGGAGTTCCCATCACACTGTCAGCTGATTTCTCAAAAGAGACCTTACAGGCAAGAAGGGATTGGAAAGAAGTATTCCAAGTCATGAAAGTGAAGGACCTACATCCAAGATTGCTTTATCCAGCAAAGCTGTCATTTAGAATGGAAGGGAAGATAAAGTGCTTCTCAGAGAAGGTCAAGTTCAAGGAGTTCATCATCACCAAGTCCTTATTATATGAAATGTTAAAGGGACTTATCTAAGAAAATAAAAAATAGGACAGTAAGAAGACAGCAAACTTACAGATATTAACAACCACACCTAAAACAACAGCAAACTAAGCAAACAAGTAGACCAGTAATAGAAACACAGAAATGGAGATCACATGGAGGGTAAGCAACAGGGGAGCAGGAGGAGGGAGGGGGGAAGGTACAGAGAATAAGTAGCATAGACAGTGGGTAGAAAATAGGCAGGGGGAGGGCAAGAATAGTGTGGGAAATGTAGAAGCTGAAGAACTTATGACACATGGACATGAACTAAAGGGGGGGAATGTGGGTGGGAGGGGGTGTGCAGGGTGGAGGGGAATGATGGGGGAAAATGGGACAACTGTAATAAGCATAATCAATAAAATATAATGAAAAATAAAATAAAATTTATCAGTCTCTTAAAAAAAGAGTATATAATCAGTACTTACTAATATACAACTAGGTTGATGGTTAACATGAAGGAGGCGGGTACCTGCCAACTGCTATAAAAAAAGTACTTTTATTTTAAAGGAGATGTGCCACTGCTAGCCCACACAAACACAAGGCCATGGATACCCATGTTCAATTCTTCTTTCTACTTTAAACAGCCTCAACCAGCCACCTACAGTTGGAGGCCAGTATGCAGTCTCATACTGCCCCACCCCCAACCCCATCGTCTGAGAATCCCTACACAGCAAGAATCCTCTTCATCCACAGGAGGAAAGTAACCCAAACTTTGGCACATCTCCATAAAAGGCTGCAAATTCCTGGTTTGTCTGCTTAGCTGGACTACAAAACGTCTCAAAAACCTCTGACACTCTACCTGGATTATATTGTTCATGACACCAGCAGCCTAAGAAGAGACTGGCTCTGCAAAAGCAAGAGGCTTTGTAAGCATTAAGTCTCAACCTTAAAGAGCTATTCTATACAATGACAAGGACTGACTTCTGAAAAAAGTTTGAAGGTTGCTTGCTTGACTCTGATGCCACAGTGATTAACTGCAGTTTTAAAATTATTTTTGCCCTGGCTGGTGTGGCTCAGTGGACTGAGCACCAGGCTGCAAACCAAAAGGTTGCCAATTCGATTCCCCATTGGGGCACATGCCTGGGTTGCAGGCCAGGTCCCCTTTTGGGGGTGTGTAAGAGGCAACCAATCGATGCGTCACATACATTGGTGTTTCTCTCCTCTCTTTCTCCCTCCCTTTCCTTCTCTCTAGAAATAAGTAAAATCTTTCAAAATAATTATTCTTAAAACCTTACCAACCTGACCTTTACTACTGTTCTACCAGTCACTCACCTTCTAGTACACCAGTCTCATTCCTACCTCCAGTCCTCCATCTGGCATGCCTTTCTTTTGTTTCCCAAACTAAACCTAAGTACCTTTAAGGTCTGTATCAGGATCTCCCTCAAACCTTCTATCAAATCTTTTTTATTATCTCCATTCCATGATGATCTCTCTCAGTCTGCATACCAAATTTTCAGTTACTTGCGTATATTATGCTTTAGAATTAGCTCCAAAGGTTTTATTTAGATATGCTAAACCTTCGACAAGTATCAATCAATAAACAAATATTTACTGACTACCTATAATGTACCTTGTACCTTGGCCTATAACAGACAGAAAATACGTATACACTTTAGTTACTGCCCTTGAAGTGCCAAGACTAACTCATTCAAAACAGTCACTAAATATAAGAAAGCACATGATTACTAAACTACAGCTATAGATCATAACAAAGTTCAGAAAATAATATCAAACTCCCTTAGTTCTCATTTCTTAGAGTGAAGGTCAAAAATAAAAGGAAAAAAGAGATATATCCATTCATTCCCTCAATATTTTCTGAGGCTTTTTATATATAAGGCATTGTAATATACCTTATATTTGTATTGCACTTCAAGGCTTATGTTTATCATCTCATTTCACCTTCAACGACAAAATAAAATAGGTAGAGCAAGTTGTAATCATCAACCTCATTCTCTAAAAAAGGAAGACATCTGCCCAAAATGTACATGTTAACAACAGACCCAACACTAGAACCAATCTCCTGACCCCTACATCCAAGTTTCTCTCTCCTCACAGCCCCTAACATTCTCCCACAGCCCCTCCTCCCCACAGTCCTTCAGCTACACACATGTAACTATGCTACTTTCCCCACCACTGCTTTTTATGTACAATGGTAAAAATGAGAGCTTTCTGAGTTAAAATATCTGCTCCATAGCCTTAAAACCCATCAATCATATGCATTTGCTTATATTTTTAATGAATGTGAAAACTAAATCCATAATCTAAGGTCCTCTAAATCTACATGTGTATCCAGAAAAAAATTAAAGACTAGAGGGTGGAGGGAAACAGGAAACACCACAAAGTAAGAGAATATGTTGGGTTGGCCAAAAAGTCCCTTTAGTTTTTTCTATAAAATAAAAGACACATTTTCACCAATAACTTGATTGATTTGGATTATTTCAAGTATGCCGGCTATCTCCCACATGGTATAACAGTAATTGTTTTCAATTAATGTCTTGATTCAATTGCTATCATCTTTAGCTGGTTTACCCGACCATGGAGCACCCTCCAGTGAGATATCTCCAGCACAAAACTTCACAAATCACTTTTGACACAATCAGTCACAGTACCTTCTCCATATACCGCACAAATCTTTTTGTGTGTCAGTTGAGTTTTTACCTTTCTTGAAATAGTAAAGCATAATATACTGAAAATGTTGCATATTTTCTTCTGTCTTCAATACTAAAATAGCTACACAAAAACTCACCACTTCTGATAATTTTTTGTTGGTTTTATAACTTAGTATTTGACAGTCAGCAGTTAGTTCTCATTCACATTAACTGTTTGTAGATTTTTGAAAGTGGTGACAGGTACATCAGCAACCAGCATACAGGGCTTGTTTGGTGAACCTTCATCCTCATTACGTTTTCCGGACAACTGCACCCGGATACGTACAGGGAAGTCCTTACTCCTTTCGCCCACACGGCTTCGTTGAGCCTGGTGTCAATGCGCACACCTGAGCCCCCATCTCCCTCGTGGCAAATTGCTAGATCTGAGTGCCTGGGGGACACGCTCCTTGAAACCCACTCCATGGATGGGCTTGTGGATGTGGGTGATATACTCTCTGGTCACTACCTGGTTTTTGGCAGAACGGCCCCTGTTCGCACCGCCCTTCTTTGCAGGAGCCATTATGCCAGGCCCAGGTTGGAAAGAAAGAGTGCAAGGTATTGTGAGAGAGGAAAAGTGATTTTTTTTAAATGTATGCTGATATGGCAGCTGTCACAATACAATCTAACAAAATTATTTCAAATGAAGTTAAAGACAGCTAAGAGCTACTAGAGCCATCTTATGGAAAAAAACAAATGAACTTTTTGGCCAAACCAATATTTTTATATTAAATATTAATGTTTGTAAGCAATACAAACGTACCCTATTTGGTTACGAACTTTCTATCTGCTAGATTAAACCCTGTATCTTCAGAGACTTGCAAGTGCCTGGCACATGGTAGATGTTCAATAAATGTTTACTTAGTGAATGCATCTGGTTTTCCTGACACAGCATGAGCTCCTGAGGGCAAAGCCCCCATATCTCAGGCATTTTTATACCCGTTTCAAAGTAGGCAGTCAATACTGCATTGAATTAAATTATTCAACTGGTAGGTAGAGCTCTTTTCAGGAAGTTTGTGTTACTATTCTGTGTTTTCTTAGATTATCCATTTGTCTATTTAGCATCCAATTAATTACAAGGGCAAAACAACAAATGGCCAAAGCTATTTATACCATCCCTGCCATCCAGGGCCTAGGCTCTGAATCACCGCCTTTATCCAACTCTCACCCCTGCTCTAAATGAACCCAGGGCCCGCTTCCAGACAACCAGGAACAGCCCCTGGCCCCCAAAGCCCACTGGAATTACTCAAACTAGCCAACCCTAAACCATATCCCCAGCCATGCCTTGTCTTTCCCATGAAAAACACAATCAAGGCTCTGGGCCATGTTTTCCCCTCATTCCTTCTTCCTTGCAACCAAACTAGGTACTTCCCCCTGTGGCCCTGCATGGCATGGCACACAACCTCCTCTTGGGAGATGTAAGTAATCAATTCTTCTTCTAATACTGGGTTGGCAAAAAAGTCTACATATTTAGTTTTTTTGTGTAATAAAAGACAAACTTTTCATTTTCACCAATAACTTTATCAATTTGAATATTTTGAGTATGTTGGCTATCTACCACTATTGGCTTCTAGCTGGTAGAGGCCAGGGGTGCCGCTAAACATCTTCTAATTCATAAGACAGACCCACAGCAAAGAATTATTTGGCCAAAAGGTCAATAGTAACAAGTAACTTTGCAAACCACTTCTGACACATTCAATCAGTTACAGCACCTTCTCCACACACTGCACAAGTCTTTTTTTGTGTTTCAGTTGTGTTTTCACCTTTCTTGAAATAATACAGCACAATATGCTAAAAGTGTTGCATATTTTCTTCTATCTTCAATATTAAAATGGCTGCACAAAAATTTGCCAATTTTGATGTTTTTTTTAATGTAAACTGATATGACAGCTGTCACGATACTACCTAAAAAAATTGTTTTGAATGAAGTTAAAGACAACTAAGCACTACTAGAGTCATCTTATGGTAAAAAAAAAAAAAAAAACTTTTTGGCCAACCCAGTAATAAATTTTTATCTTTGAATTTATATTGATCTTAAAAATTAATTTCACTATATTCAAGTTTACATTTTCAAATCCCTCTTTTCCTCTTAAGAATTAAAGTTCAACTTACAAATCTACTTCTATATAAGCACATTTCAACAATTTTTTTTTAAGATTTTATTTTATTTATTTTTAGAGAAAGAGAAAGGGAGGGAGAAAGACAGGGAGAGAAACATCAATGTGTGGTTGCCTCTCATATACTCCCAACCGGAAACCTGGCCTGCAACCCAGGCATGTGCCCTGACTGGGAATCAAACCAGAGACCTTTTGTTTCACAGGCCGGCACTCAAGCCACTGAACCACACCAGCCAAAGCTCAAGAATTATTTTTAAGGGGGACTTCACAAATTATACTCTCTGAATGTTTTAAATTGCATTCACAAATTTTCAATGATTCATTCTTTCTAGAGTACTTCAATTGTCTAACAACTTAACCCTCGGAAGTTTAATTTAAAATACCAGTATGATTAGTTCTTAATGTCTCATGTTCCCATACTTATAAGTCTAAACCTCTTACTCAATTATGTATTTTAAATTTAAGCACAAGGGTATTTTTCTCTATGGGTAACATTTTATTAATTTAAGTATTACTAATATTTAAAATAAATTAACATGGGCAAAAGACTTGAACAGACACTTCTCCAAGGAGGACATACAGAGGATCCAGACACATGAAAAGACGCTCAATATCGCTAGCTATCAGAGAGATGCAAATGAAAACCACAATGAGATACCACTTCACACCAGTCAGAATGGCCATCATAAACAAAGCAACAAACAAGTGTTGGAGAGGTTGTGGAGAAAAGGGGACCTAGTGCACTGTTGGTGGAAATGCAGAATGGTACAACCACTATGGAAAGCAGTATGGAATTTTCTAAGAAAACTAAAAATGGACCTACCGTTTGACCCAGCAATTCCACTGCTAGGATTATATCCTAGAAACCCTGAAACACCAATCCAAAAGAACCTATGCACCCCAATGTTCATAGCAGCACAACTTACAATAGCCAAGTGTTGGAAGCAACCTAGGTGCCCATCAGTAAATGAATGGATCAAGAAACTATGGTACATTTACACAATGGAATTCTATGCAGCAGAAAGAAAGAAGGAGCTCCAACCCTTCGCGACAGCATGGATAGAACTGGAGAGCATTATGCTAAGCGAAATAAGCCAGGAGGTGAAAGACAAATACCATATGATCTCACCTTTAACAGGAACCTAATCAACAGAACAAATAAACAAGCATAATATAACCAAAGACACTGAAACTGAGAACAGGCTGACAGTCACCAGAGAGAAGAGGGGAGGGAATTTCAAAGGAAAAGGGGAAGGGTTTAGAGCAACAAGTATAAAAGACACATGGACAAAAGCTAGGTGGGGTGGAAACAGGAGGGAACTGGGGAGGGCTGGGGCGGTGGGCTGGGATGGGAGTGGAAGACAGAAAACTGTACAAGAACAATTAAAATAAAATTTTAAAAAATAAAATAAGATAAATTAACAGAGATTGATCTTCAACCAAAAAATTAATACACGCTTGATTTAGTTTATCATTTTTTTACAAAGTTTCACTACCTCACCATGTTGTCACTTAGTCACCTTTATAAATTAAGGCCCCAGACACACATCAATGGGATACTACCACTGCCAATGCCACCAGATACAAAGAACCAGAACCAGCTCAGCCTAATCCTAACTGCTGGCTTCCACCACTGCTTACAAAATCCTACCTTCCCCATTAGATGGCAAACTCCAAAGACATACGAGCTTTTGTGTCCCCTACTCACCAAATTTAATGCTATATATATAGCAGTCACTCAACAAGCTGAATTGTAAATAAATTAGTTGAATTATTTTGAAGAATTTATTTATTTATTTTTACAGAGAGAGGAAGAGAAGGAGAAAAAGAGGGAGAGAAACATCAATGTGTGGTTACCTCTCACGTGCCCCTCTCCCCCACTTCGGACCTGGCCCACAACCCAGGCATGTGCCCTGACTGGGAATCAAACCAGTGACCCTTTGGTTCACAGGCCAGCACTCAATCCACTGAGCTACACCAGTCAGAGCAATTAGTTGAATTTTTACAAGCCTGAATCTTATCAGTTATTAATCTTTCCCTCTGCCCCCCCCAAAAAAAAACAAAACCCCAAATGGGTGATTTAACTCTAATGCTGCACAATCTGTCAGTTTCCTATATAGTTAGATATAAACTACAATATGACCCAGCAATCACTAAATAGCCAAGTGCACTGAAAACTGTATTTTTAAAAAACCTGTACACAAACATTTATAGCAGCTTTACCTACAAGTATACTAAACTGGAAGCAACCAAGATGTCTTTCAACAGGTGAATGGATAAACAAACTGTGGTATATCCATAGAATGTGACAAAAAGGAAGAAGCTATTGGTTCATACAAGAATATAGATGAATCTGAAATGCATTTTGATAAATGAAGGACTACACACGTATGATTCCATTTATGTAACATTCTAGAAAAGGCAAAGTTATAGGTACGGAAAACAGACTGGTGGTGTCTAAAGACAGTGTGGTGGGCGGTGGCTGACTACAACGAAATGAACAGGGAAATTTTTATGGTGCTGGAACTGTTCCATATGGTACTGGGGCGGTAAATAGATGACTCTACGTATTTGTCCACACTGACAAAAATTAATGATGTTAAATAAACACATGGGCAGAAGGAGTGAAATCTTGCTTTCAGAATTCCAAATAATATATGTAAATACTTCTTCTAGGAGGTGGAGTTTAATCCTCACCTGTCTTCCCCAAAGTGTGGGCTAGACTTAGTGACTCATTTCCAAAGAATACAACATGGAGAAGGGGAAAATAGTCACTTTACAGTGAAGAAATCTGGCAAATATTACCTTAACTTCTAAGGTGTTCTTCCTCAAAATTCATAACCCTGTCTGACCATGAGAAAGTCTTCAACAAACCCAAATTGAGGAACAGGCTATAAAATATCTGACCAGTACTCCTCAAAACTGCCAAGGTTATAACATAAAACAAAGGGACACCTGAGAAACTATCACAGCCGGGAGGAGACTAAGGACACCTGATGACTAAGTGCAATGTGGTACACTGCACTAGAGCCTGGAACAGGAAAAGGACATCAGGGTAAAAAAAGTAAAATCCAAGTGAAGTCTGGAATTTAATAGCAATGTGCCAACATGGGTTTCTCAGTTTTGACAAACATACCATGGTAGTATAAGATGCTAGCATTAGGGGAAACTGGGTCTTTGCAACCTTCTGTAAATCTAAAATTATTCCAAACTAAAAAGTTGATTTTTTAACTATCTAATGCTGGTCTAAGGTCAAATAGCTGAGAAAAATTAACAAATTAAAATTTTATTTGCAAGATTTCTCTGTGACAGAAGTATAGGATCCTTTTTTTTTTACAAACAGCAAATAAAGTACAGTTGACATACTATCCTGTAAACTGAATCCATTGTACGGATACTTTTATTGATAAAGAGAATGTCTTTCCGTGGCACATTCATGGTCAGATGCTCCTTTACTAAAGGTAGAAATAATCTGGACTACATATTCTTTCTCTGAGGACTCCTTCCTTCCCTCCCACATCTCCAGTTAAGATTAACTGGGTGTCCCTGGTCATCTTGCCTGTGGAGCAGAACTCCTGCCTCTGGTCTGAATCCTGGCCTGGCAATGAGAGGCCTAGGGCTGTTGATGAAACTCTGCTCCTTCCTTCCTTGAATTCACTATTGCCTCTGACACAAAACTAAAGAAATGTGAACTACCTCAGCTTCTCCATGTCCTTGTTAAATTACCCCCAGAAGCATCACTGTGTACATAAACTGATAATAGCGATGTCCTAGTCTGTAGCCAAATAACTGTACAGGTTCTGCATAAGATATCAGAACAGATGAGTAACACCTGATACCCACACCTACCATTAAGATTTTTTGAGCCCTGGCTGGTGCAGCTCAATGGATTGAGCAGAGGCTGTGAACCAAAGGGTCACTGGTTCGATTCCCAGTCAGGGCACCTGCCTGGGTTGCAGGCCAGGTCCCTAATAGGGACCACGTGAGAGGCAACCACACATTAATGCTTCTCTCCCTCTCTTCCCCTCTCTAAAATTAAAATCTTTTTTAAAAAAAGATTTTTTGAGAGCACACTATTTGAAAGGGTTCATCAGAACAAGGTACTTTATATTCATAAATGAAAAGTAGTACTATTTTTTTAGGTAATGATTTAAAATTTGAAGAATTCATTGGCTGCCCTCTAGGAAAGATGTATAATGACAGCATAAACTCTGATTTCTAAATCCAAATCCATTAAACAGCATTCAAAAGGGAATTTCTAGACCCAAAGGAACAGATAAGTCTAGACAGATAAGACGGGAGACATAGTATGTTTATGGTTGGCAAGGGCCACCCTCACTTCATATGCTTTATTTGCTAAGCACAGGTGGTCACAAAACTTTATGAAGACAAAAAGTTAGAGATACGGCACTTAAGCAATAACAAGTTTCCTGACAGTCTTTCAGCTAATGAATTCCTCTATAAAGCCACTATTTGAGGAAAGACCAGGGATACACTGTGAGCCCTATTTCAGTATCTTCAGTATCAAGCCTGCTCCACTCAAGTCATTACAAGGGTCCTGCTTCTCCTTCCTAGTCTGCCCCGTAATGCTGTCTCACTCTGTGGGGCCTTCTGTAAAATCTGACTGATGTGAAACAGGTTCACAAGGCAAATTCAAACAAGAAATTCCAAGAATGTTTTGTATAATGATCGCTTTGCTGTACTAAGTGCACAGCCTTCCAAGACAATGACTTTTCTTTGTTTTGTATTTTCTACAGTACTGTACTTCTTTAAAAAGACTAATGCATGTTCATCCTAATTTCTGAAATAACATCGGGTTAAATATATAAACAATTAAAACAAGATGGCTACTTGAAAAGCCACAAAAACCAGTTTTATTACTTAATAATTTATCCAAGTAAGATCCCGTTTGGGAAAATAAATTATTCACATTTAAAATAGTCTTACTTTAGATTTTATACCTAATTTTATTTATTAAAATTACTTGAAGCAGGAACCAATACAATCAAAGCCAAGTAAACATGAAAAATTTTGAGTGCCTCACTGATCTGATTTCTGGTCTCAGAAGTGATGTTGTAAGAATTGTTATTAGGAAAATATCCCACTATATTGAAAAATCCACATCTCAGATTTTCCAGGAACACTTTAATTTCAAACAACCCATCAAGAAAACCCTAAATGACAAGTCATTGGTCTCCATAATACTACATATGTCTCCAAGACTGGTTCTTACGCAAACCTTTTTCACATCACATGCTGATTCAGGGATCAGGAAGAAAAAAGATCATTATACAGGCAGAATGGCGGAAGTAAGACCTGCTGAGCGTGGTTGGCAGGGTAATAATGTGGGTGTGATAATTTATAGTTTAAATTTGAATATTTCACTTAAAATGTCATATGGTGTGCTTGAGTGTGATGTTGTTATGTTACAGAATGACATGCTTATGATTTTGTAATTAAAAAGGGGCACTATTTGTGCTGGACCCTGTATTTGCAGGACTTCTGTTCCACATCGGCTTGCACCGGCCCTTTCTACTTACATGAGCACAGTGGCATAGGTGAGAGCACAGACAGGCAAAATGTTCCTCGGAAGAAAGGCTACAATCCAAACCAACATTTGTGGATTAGGAACTGACTGTCCAATGGTTCATCCAAATCCTCATGACTGTCATATCCTTCCTTTTCTGTTTACTATTTAGTCATTTTACAATGTTTTTTTCACAGCTTGTTGGCATGTCTCTTACTGGAATTAGAAGGGGGAGGAAAGGAAAATGCCAATTAATTAATTTTCTTTTATTTCATATAATTGTGGTAAAGGACTTGGCAGAACTAGAGTTAGAAAAAAGATTTAAGCCCTGGCTGGTGTGGCTCAGTGGACTGAGTGCCAGCCAGTGAACCAAGGGGTTGCAGGTTGATTCCCAGTCAAGGCACATGCCTGGGTTGAGGGTCAGATGCCCAGTAGGGGGCGTGAAACAGGCAACCACACATTGATGTTTCTCTCCTTCTCTTTCTCCCTCCCTTTCCCTCTCTCTAAAAATAAATAAATAAAATTTTTTGAAAGGAAGAAAAAAAGATTTAAGATTATATGAATTAGAATTCATTCTAATTTCTTCACTTTACCAAATCTTAAAAACTTTTTTACAGTTGTATGAAATATCAATATGCTATTAAAAAATCAGGCAATTTTATTACTTTTTTAAAAGATTTGTATTTATTTATTTTTAGAGAGAGGGGAAGGGAGGGAGAAAGAGAGGGAGTAAAATATCAATTGGCTGCCTCTTACATGTCCCCAACTGGGGACCTGGCCCACAACCCAGATATGTGCCCAAACCAGGAACCAAACTGGCAAACTTCCAGTTCTCAGGCCAGTGCTCAATCCACTGGGCCATACCAGCAAAGGCCAATCTGGCAATTTTAAATGGACACACAAACTCTTCAGCCCAGCAATTTCACTTCCAGGTATTTATTCTACAGACATTGCCTTACCTATGCAAAATATATATACAATATTCACTGTAACTTTCCTGTAATAACAAAGGGCTGAAACTGATGGAGTAAATGTTTATTTATTTACTGAATAAATATACATTTATTGATGAAATAGCACCCATCAATAAAGGATTTAGTAAATAAATCATGGTACATTCATTTAGTGGCATTATTAATAGCAAACAAGCATGAGGTCTTCTGTAGATACTGATATGGAAAGGTGTCCACAACATATTACATGAGAAAACAAGTAACAGACTAATATGTTCAGTCCACTACCATTTTTATTCATAGATGCACACTTATTTTATTGTGACAATACATGGAATATCTCTGTAAAAATACACAAGAAACTGGCAAGTGGCTGCCCTCAGGGGAAGGAACCAGGTGGCCGGAGAATAGGTCAGTGAGGGAGACTTACTTAACTGTTTCCTTTGTATTTCCTTCAAATTTGGTACTAAGTGAAAATACTATCCATTCAAAAAACTTTACATTTAAAAATTAAAAAGGTGGAAGAGGAGGGAAGGTGGAAGGATAGGAGTCCTTCTGTAGGGCGTCTCCTCCCATAGGGACCTTGAGTCTGATCAGGTCCAGTCACTCAATCGTTCAGAACTGATTACCTGCCATCCTTGGTCCTCTCTCAGCATGTGTTTATTAAATAACCAAAGTTTCTGGTTCCAGTTATGACAGAACAAGTCCACTCCACCCTGCCTCTCCCACCAAAGTCAACTAAAAACCAAAATTCAAAATATCACAAAACCAGCAGAGCGTTTCCCTTTTCCCTTCTTCTGGTATCTCTTGGCTGGACAAAAAGGCAACCCAAACCCAGAACTGTGCACCAGATGTAGAGAGAACGAGCTCCAAGAGAAGACCTCCATTTTGGTCCAACAAACAGGAAAGTGAGCCCCTAAAGGTCAAAGGGGGTAGAGGAGATCCCTTGACTTTATTTTCCCTTTCTGTTCTCTCCAGCCCTACCCCAAGGCAATTAGGCAGCAGCGGCAATGACATCAGCAGCTTGATGGAAAAACCTTTTCTCTGACCAGAGGAACTGAGAATCCCAAGCGCATAGAGGGAATCCTCACTGCTTTGTTCTCTCTCCCTATCCTCTTGCCGTTTGGTTCCCAAGGGAAACATCAGCATGGACAGTGCAAGCCAGAGCAAAGAAACTAGTCTCAGCCTTCTATCCAGAGGAACAGAAAGGAGAACTCTATGGATCTGAAAAGCTGGAAGAAAAGAAGGAAGAGGGAGCTCAAAAAGCTGTATGTGAAATACAGGGCTCATCCCTATGCTGCACACACAAGTATCTGACTCTAAACAACATACCAAAGGTTTTGACAACTGATCTGTGGAGTATACCACTGTCCAGGTCTGAGGCTGGCCACTGGTTGGTACATACATGGGACAAACTAAATGTGTATGTGTGGCAGACCCTTCTGCGTGGTGTGGGCCCAGCTCCCACTCGGAGATGCACAGGACCCACACCCACAGATAGGTTGTTTCATGGGTAATCAGATTTGCAATATACTTAGGCTGTTTTGAGACTTGCTATTTGCCTAAAACCCCCTCACCCTGCAAGTACTTTGCCAAGACCAGTGTAACTGGCTGCCTATTCATTTGCTAATGTCCTTCTTCTGTGAGGTAATGAGGGGCATTGGCTCTTTTGTTGTAACTGGGATAGTCAGGAGAACCATCTTGGAATGTAAGAAGATAGATTTAGAATAAAGGCCTGTCATGGCGGAGGCTGTGGCTTTTGCTCCTCTTGAGAGAAAAGCCACGTTGTCATCCTTATTCCTCCACCAGACTTGGTAGTCTGTGTGTATGTTTTAATTCATTCATAATGATGCGGACACTGCTGGCCAGTGTCCGCATCATGTATGCACAGCAAATACTTTGAAAACCAAACATACTGAATCCCAGACCATTAAAAGCAGGTAGGTAATTGCAAATTGAACCTAGCTGAATTGACTGCCTGCTTTAAAATATATATACAATCTATTACATACATACATATATGTGTGTGTATATATATACACACACGTAAGATTTAAACAAGACCCAAAGTCTCATAATATTCAAAATGTCCAAGATACAAATCTAAACTGTATACAAAGAAACTGAAAATCTCAACATCTCACAAGGGAAAAGACAACCAATGGACACCAACCCCAAGATATTTGTTATCAGACAAAGACTTTAAAGCAGCTATTATAAACATACTTCAAGGGCAAGGAAAGCAGAAAGGGAGAGAAACATTGATGTTCCAGAACATCAATTGGTTGCCTCTCACCTGCACGCCCCTACCACGAACTGGTCCACAACCAAGCCATGTGCTCTGACTGACAATTAAACCATCAACCTTTCACTTTGCCAGAGGATGCCCAACTGAGCTTCACTGATCATGGCAAGGCAAATACTTTTGAAATAAATGGAAAAACAGAAAGTCTTAACAAAGAAATAGAACACACACGCGCAAAAAAGAACAATTTAAACTAGAAAATTTAATAATACAAAATAAAATATAAAATATAATAAATTTTAAAATTAATTGAATAGCCCTGGCTGGTGTGGCTCAGTGGATTGAGCACCAGACTGGAAAGCAAGGGTTGCTGATTTGATTCCTAGTCAGGTCATATGCCTGGGTTGTTGGCCAGGTCCCCAGCAGGGTGAGCGTGAGAGGCAACCATACATTGGTGTTTCTCTCCCTCTCTTTCTCCTTCCTTTCCCCTCTAAAAAATAAATATATAAAATCTTTTAAAAAATAAATAAAATTCACTGAATAGACTCAATAGATGATAGAAGAGTTAGTGAGTTTGAAAATGGAAAAACTAAGCTCAGCAAATGAGAGAAAACAATTAAAAAAAAAAGAACAGAGCTTCAAGGACCCCTGGACAATACCAAAAAATCTGACACTTGTATTATCAACTACCCATTAGGAAAGGAGAAAGAGATGGTTTAGGAAAAAAAATACCTGAAGAAAAAATAGCTGAAAACTCCCCAAACTTGGTAAAAAAATAAATAAAATAACCCAAACATAAATTTAAGAAAATGAGTGAACAGCAAAAACGATAAACTCAAAGAAACTGTTTTTTTTTAAATGTTTTATTGATTATGCTATTACAGTTGTCCCAATTTTCTACTTTTACACCTCTCTGCTTGGTATACCCCTTCTCTCCAGTGATCCCTTCCCCTTAGTTCATGTCCATGGGTCGTGCATATTTAAGTTCTTTGGTTTCTCCACTTCCTATTTTACTCTTAACATCTCGCTATTTTGTACTTACCAATTATGCTTCTTAATCCCTGTACCTCTTACCTCCACTTTTCCCCTCCCCCTCTGATAAACCTTGAAATAATCTCCATATCTATGATTCTGTTCTGTTCTGGATGTTTGCTTAGTTTGTTTTGTTTTTGTTTTTTAGGTTCACTTATTGACAGTTGTGAGTTTGTTGTCACTTTCATGTTCATAGTTTTGATCTCCTACTTTTTCTTAAATAATAAGTCCCTTAAACATTTCATGTAGTACTGGCTTGCTGATGATAAACTCCTTTAGCTTTACCATGTCTGGGAAGTACTTTATCTGCCCTACCATCACTAAATGACAGCTTTGCTGGATAGAGTAATCTAGGTTGTAGATCCTTGCTTTTCATCATTTTGAAAATTACTTGCTAGTCTCTTCTTGCCTGCAAACTTTCTTTTGAGAAATGAGCTGATAGTCTTATGGGAACTCCTTTGTAGGTAACTTTCTGCTTTTCTCTTGTTGCTTTTAAGATTCTCTCTTTATCTTTAACCCTTGGCATTTTAATTATGACGTGTCTTGGTGTGGTTCTCTTTGGGTCCAACTTGTTTGGACTCTCTGTGCTCCCTGGATTTATTTCCTTCACCAAATTAGGGAAGTTTTCTTTCATTATTCTTTTAAATAAGACTTCAATTTCTTGCTCTTCCTCTTCTCCTTCTAGCACCCCAAATGATTTGGATGTTGGTACATTTGGAGATGTCCCAGAGGCTTCTTACATTACTTCATATTTTTTTAAATCTTGTTTCTTCTTGCTCTTCTGGTTGAACACTTATTTCTTCCTCATGTTCCAAATCGTTGATTTGAATCCCAGCTTCATCCCCTCCACTGTTGGTTTCCTGCAGATTTTTATTTCATTTAATGTAACCTTCATTTCTTCCTGGGTCTTTTTTATTTTGTTGCCACTCTCGGTGAGTTCTTTGAACATCCTGATCACCAGTGTTTTGAACTCTGCATCTGGCTAGTTATCTCTGTTTTGTTTAGTTCTTTTTCTGGGATTTTGCTCTGTTCTTTCATCTGGGCCGCGTTTCTTTGTCTCCTCAATTCAGCAGTCTCCCTGTGTTTGTTTCTGTGTTATTAGGTAAGCACTTTGACTCCGTATCTTAGCATGGCCCATCTGGATGAATGTGGCTTCTTTAAATCCATGATTGTTGGACCTCCATATAGCTTGATTTTCTGATGGTTCTGGGCATTATTTGTTTTGAGGTCTAGTTGTAATACTTTTGTGGTCTGACAAGAAGGCAAAGTATGTTTACCTACACATCCATCTTGACTGAAGTCCTAATTCATAAGTTTTAAACTGCATGCCATTCTGAGTAGCTTGATGAAATCTCTCTCGGTCCGGTCTGGTACATGAATCATCCCTTTGTCCAGTTGTATATGCTCCCCACCCATGAGTCACTTAGTAGCCGTCTTGATTATATGATCTACTGTCACGGTATCACAGCTCTTGTGTTTAAGTATCCCTTATTTTACTTAATAATGGCCCCAAAGTGCAAGAGTAGTGATACTGGCAATTCAGAGATGCCAAAGAAAAGCTGCAAGGTGCTTTCTTTAATGAATAGATAACAGTTCTCAATTTAATAAGGAATTTTATCATCTTACATCACAAGAATGATAAACAATACAGTAAGATATTGACCCTTATGACAGCATTGTTATAATTATCCTTTATTATTATTAATCTCTTACTGTATCTTATTTATAAATTAAACTTTATCTATCATAGGTACACATGCTTAAGAAAAAACAGTGTACACACGTAGAGTTCAGTACTACCTAGTTTCAGGAACCCACTGGGGCATTTTATAATGTCTCCCCACAGATAAGGGGGGACTACTGTACACAAATTATCAATATCAGGAATGAAAGAAGCATTATCACTATAGACCCACAGTCATTAAAAGGATAAAAAGGATGATAAAACAAAGAAGTCTATGGATATATATTTGAACTTAGATGAAATGGACCAATTCCTTGAAAGCCTGTTACCAAAACTCACCCAAAAAAGAAACAGACAGCCTGAATAACATATATGTATTAAAGTAATAGAATTTGTAGTTAAAAACCTTCACACAAAGAAAACCCTAAGCTCAGGTGGCTTCACTAGAAAATTCTACCAAGTAGAATTTTACATATCTTTTTCCAAAAAATATTAAAAGAAACATTTTCTGTTTTCACAAAACCAGTCATTATCCTGATACTAAAACTAGACAAAGACAGCACAAGAAAAAAACAAAACTAGACCAATATCCACATGAATATAGATGCAAATTCCTCAACAAAATATTTTTAAAGAAATTTGACCTAAATTTCATAATCATACAAAAATGAACTAAAATGGATCATAGATATAAATGTACAATGTGAAACTATAAAAACTTTTATTTCATTTTTTTATTTTACTTTACTTTAATTTTATTTATTTTCAGAGAGAGGGGAAGGGAGGGAGAAAGAGAAGGAGAGAAACATCAATCGATTGTCTCGCACCCCCCCAACTGGGGACCTGTCCTGCAACCCAGGTGTGTGCCCTGGCCAGGAGTTGAACTGACAACCTTTTGGTTCACAGTTGGCAGTACTCGAGCCACACCAGCCAAGGCTATAAAAAACTTTTAGAAAAAAAAAACAAAGAAGAACATTTTTGAGTTCTTGGACAAAGAATTCTTATATCAAAACACGATCCCTAAATATTAGACAATTTAGACAATCAAAATTTAAAACTTTAGCTCTACATAAGACACTGTTAAGAGATGAAAAAGAAAAGCTACACCTTAGGAGAAAATATGTCCAACAAATTTATCTGATAAAAGACTTGTATCTAGATATATTAAATAGAAAAAATAACTCTCAAAACTCACAGTAAGAAAACAAATACCCCACCCTGATCGGCATGGCTCAATTGGTTGAGCATCATCCTGCAAAGCGAAAGGTTGCTTGTTCAATTCCCAGTCAGGGCACATGCTGGGGTTGTGAGACTGGTCCGCAGTTGGGGCACAAGCAAGAGGCAACCGTTGGATGTTTCTCTCACATATCAACATTTCTCTCCCTGCCTTCCCCTCTTTCTAAATACAAATAAATAAAATCATTTTAAAAAAAACACAAATAGTTTTAAAAACAGGAAAAAGATTTGAACAGACACTTCATCAAAAATATAGGAATGGCAATAAATATGTGCAAAGACACTCAATATCATTAAACATTAGGGATATGCAAATTGAAACCACAATGAGATAACACTATGCACTTATTAAAATGGCTAGAATTAAAAATCTGGGGCTTCAGTCAAGTAAGAGGCATAGGTAAACATGGCTCTCCTCCTTGCACAACCACATCAAAACTACAATAAACTGCATAACAACTATCACTCAGAACTGTCAGAAATCGAGTTGAATGGAAGTCTGACAACTACAGAACTAAAGAAACCATATCCATCCAGACTCAGAGACGTGGAGACATGGAACAGGCTGGTTCTATTCACACATGTGTGGTGAACAAAAATCCGGGGGGCATATCTCAGTAGCAAAGGGTCCCAGCCCCACACCAGGTCAACCAGACCAGGGTTCCAGTGCCAGGAGGATAACCACCTATAACTTCTGGCTGTAAAAACCAGTGGGGTTTGAGTTGGTTAAAGGAACTAATGAGTCCCAAGCAGTTCCTCTTAAAGATCAAACACACAAACTTACTCAGACTCACTCCCTCTGAGCTCCAGCACCAGGGTACCAGCTTGAAAGGCACCAGTGGCATACAGGGAGCAACTGAAGTCTCTCACATCAAGTCAAGAGCTGGGAGACAGCTTTCTCCCAGACAGAAAGGCAGGCAGAGGCCATGTTCCTTTTCTGAGCCCTCCCCCTCACCGAGCCACGGAACCAGCAGGCTGGTGCCATAAATGAGACTTCAACAATCTGGTTCACACAGTTTGCTCTGCCCCAGGAATCCCTGAGGCTCTGCTCCACCCAATTTACAGCCCACCCAAGCTGTTAACAGCGGCTTTTCCATATGAATGGCTGGTCTGGGCTCAGACTTAACACCTTCCTAAATCCTCTCAAACAAGCAACAACCAGCCTCAGTAAGCCTCCAGACCTCTTACCTCTGACTAAGCAGCCCCAGACCCAGCACTAGCAGCAGCCAGCTTTGGATCACACTCTGGCTTCATGTGGGATCCTCCAAGCCCAGCACAAGTAGCAACCATCTGCAGATTGCTCCGTAGCTCATGCTGGGTGTCCCTGGGGTGGAACACAGTGGGTGGCTGATACTGGCCTGCACCACATGGGAAACCCCAGAGGCTATGCACCCTGTGGACAGCTACATACCACATCACACCACCATCACCCTGCCCCTGCATAGCTTATGCTTCACAAAGGGCAGAGGTTGGTGGTCAGTGGTCAGAGCCAGTCCTTGCAGCTGACTGGCCTGGGTAAATCCCTCCCATTGACCAATTAACAGCAGTCAAGGCTCAACTACAAGAGGAGGGTGTACTCAGCCCACAGGGAGGATGCATCTCAAGTATACAACTTGGGTGATCTGAGAGGCTGTGTCACTGGACCCTACAGGACACTTACTACATTAGGCCACATAACCAAGACAGGGAGTCATAGCAGATCTACCTAATACATAAAAACAAACACAGGGAGGCTGCTAAAATGAGGAAACAAAGAAACACAGCCCAAATGAAAGAATAGATCAAAACTAAAAAAAAAAAAAAAAAAAAAAAAAAAAAAAAAAAAAAAAAAAAAAAAAAAAAAAAAAAAAAAAAAAAAAAAAAAAAAAAAAAAAAAAAAAAAAAAAAAAAAAAAAAAAAAAAAAAAAAAAAAAAAAAAAAAAAAAAAAAAAAAAAAAGAACTAAGCACAATGGAGATGAACAATTTATCAGATGCTCAAGCCAAAACATTAGTTATAAGGATGCTCAAGGAACTTAGTACCATAACAGCATAAAAAAGACCCAGGCAGAAATGAAGGATATACTAATGGAAAAAAAGATCAATTTACAAAGAATCAACAGTAGAATGGAAGAAGCTGAGAATCAATGAAATGATATGGAACATAAGGAAGCAAAAAACAACCAATCGTAACAAGAAGAAAAAAGAATCCATAAGAACAAGGATAGTGTAAGGAGCCTCTGGGACAACTTTGAGTGTACCAACATTTACATGATAGGGGTGCCAGAAGGAGAAGAGAAAGATCAAGAAATCGGAAATCTGTTTGAAAAAATAATGAAAGAAAACTTCCCTAATTTGGTGAAGGAAATACACGTACAAGTCCAGGAAGCACAGAGTACCAAAGAAGTTGACCCAAAGAGGACCACACCAAGACACATCATAATTAAAATGCCAAAGGTTAAAGATAAAGAGAGGATCTTAAAAGCAGCAAGAGAAAAGCAATTAGTTACCTACAAAGGAGTTCCCATAAGACTGTCAGCTGATTTCTCAAAAGAAACTTTACAGGCTAGAAAGAATTGACAAGAAATATTCAAAGTCATGAAAAGCAGGGAGCTACAGCCAAGATTGCTCTACCCAGCAAACCTACCTTTAGAATCAAAGGGCAAATAAAGAGCTTCCCAGACAAGAAAAAGCTAAAGTAGTTCATCATCACCACACCATTATTACAGGAAATGTTTAAGGGATTTATTTAAGAAAAAGAAGATCAAAACTATGAACAATAAAATGGCAATAAACAATACCTATCAACAACTGAATCTAAAAAACAAACTAAGCAAACAAGAAGAACAGAGACAAAATCATGGATATGGAGAACATTTTGATTGTTGCCAGATGGGAGGGGGGTTTGAGGGAATGGATGAAGAGGTAAAGAGATTAGGAAGTACAATTTGGTAGTCACAGAATAGGAATGGGGATGTAAAGTACAATACAGGAAATGGAACAGTCAAAGAACTTAAACAAATGACCCATGGATATGAACAAAGGGGTGGGGATTGCCTGAAGGACTGGGGGGAGGATGCTGAATGCAGAGGCAAAGGGGGAAAAACTGAGACAACTGTAATAGCATAATCAATAAAATATAAGTTAAAAGGAAAAAATCAGTATGCTCAATGTCACTAATCATCAGGAAAATGCAAATCAAAACTACAATGAGATATTACCTCACGTCTGTTAGATGAGTATTACAAAAAAAAAAAAAGTGTGTTTTGTGAGGATGTAAAGAAATTTGGAACCCTTGCACACCTGCTGGGAATTCAAAAGGGTGCAGCTGTTATGGAAAACAGTATGGACTTTCCTCAAAAATTTAAAACTGTAACTGCCATATGATTTAGCAATCCTATTTCTGTGTATGTAGCCAAAGAAATTGAAATCAAGGTCTCAGAGAGATATTAGCATTCCCATGTTCATCAACGCGCTATTCGCAACAGCTAAGATTGTATACAACCTGGATGTCCATCAGTAGATGAACCGATTTTTAAAATGTGGCGTGCCTGCGCATGCACACACACAATGAATACTATTCAACCTTTAAAAAGAAGGAAATTTTGACACAGGCTACAACATGGATGAACTTTGGTAACCTTATGCTAAGTGTAATAAGCCAGTCACAAAAAGAGAAATACTACATGATTCTGCTTGTATAAGTTTTCTAAAATAATCAAATTCATAGAATCCAAGTGGAATGATGGTTGCCAAAGGCTGGGGGAAGGGCAAAATGGGGGTTACTCTAATCAATGGACATAAAGTTTTCAGTTAAGTAAGATGAGTAACTCTAGAGATCCACTCTACAACCTTGTACCTATAATTAACAATGATGTACTGCACATCTAGAATTCTGCTAAGGATAGATCTCACATTAAGTGGTCTTACCACAATAAAATAAACTTTAAAAAAACCTGACAATACCAAGCGCAAATGAGTATGTGGAGCAACAGAACTCTCATACATTCCTGATGGGAATGTGAAATGGTACAACCAGCCTGAAAAATTGTTTGGCAGTTTCTTATAAAGGTAAAATAAACTTACTATTGGCCAAAAAATTAATTTGTTTTTTTCCATAAGACGGCTCTAGGAGCTCTTAGTTGTCTTTAACCTCATTCAAAAGTTTTGTTAGATGACTGCTGTCGTATCAGTGTGCATTTAAAAACAAGTTATCAAAATGAGTGGATTTTTGTGTAGCCATTTTATTAAAGATGGACAAAAATATGCAACATTTTCAGCATACTATGCTTTATTATTTCAAGAAAAGTAAAAATACAACTGAAATTAAAAAAAGATTTGTGCAGTGTATGGAGAAGGTGCTGTGACTGATCGAACGTGTCAAAAGAGGTTTGCAAAATTGTGAGCTGGCAATTTCTCACCGGACAATGCTCCACGGTTGGGCAGACCGGTTGCAGTTGATAGCAATCAAATCAAGACATTAATTGAGAATAGTCAACATTATACCACACGAGAGATAGCTGACATACTCAAAATACCCAAACCAATAAAGTTATTGGTGAAAATAAAAAATGTGTCTTTTATTTTATGGAAAAAACATATAGACTTTTTGGCTAGCCCAATATTATTACCAGCAATCTAACTCTTGGACATATGTTTGAAAAATGAAATTTAGGTTCAGACAAAAACCTACACATGAGTGTTTATAGCAGCACTATTCATAATCACTTGAAACTGGATACATCTCAAATATCCTTCCACAGATGGACGGATAAACAAACTGTTATGTAACCATACAATGGAATATTACTCAGCAATAAAAAAAGAACTACTGATAAATATAACAACCGGAATTAAATCTCTAAGGTATTGTGTTGAATGAAAGAAGCCAATCTCAAAAAGTTATATGCTATAGTATGATTCTATTTATACGATATTCTGGAAAAGGCAAAACCATAGGAATGGAGAACTGAGCAGGGACTTCCAGGGTTTAGGGGTTAGGAAGATTCCAACTGCAGAGGGGCAGCAGCAAGGAGCTTTTTGAGGTGAAGGAACTGTTTGATATCCTGATTTTTGTGGTGATCCCATGAATCTACACATGTGTTAAAATACATGGAACTCTACACCAAAATTTTTTCAACTGCACTATTTGTAAATTTAAAAAATAATAATAATAAAAAATAACCAAAGCTGTTAAAAATGTTAAGAGGAAAAAATATAGTTGCCACATGTGAGCTAGAACTTTAAAAGCTTTTCAAATATTAATTCTGTTGGACATGATCTTGTGAAGGAAAGAGTATCCTCTTTGGTTATAGTTCTCTAACAGGAATAAGTTTCGAAATAAGAAAACAGACCCTGTTTGCCCTAGGGGCACTGTGCATTGGCCTAACGCCACAACTAGACTACAGGGGTTCTGATGCCTAAATTTTGGCCAAAATAACATTGATACCCTCTTGCCCAAAATGCAGACTAGCACCCACTGAACTCTAGCACCACTTTGAACTCTACAGATCCACACTGAATTTTTGTAATACCCGCAAAAGTCAGCATTCAGTTGCCACAATAAGAGTTCTTACTAGGTTCTGTGTTAAACTATGGAAGAAAAAAACAGCTGGAAAGGCCCTGACAACTCACCATCTATAAACAGAAGCAGTCCTATAAAGAGTTGACGGTTCTGGAATCCTGGCTAGAAAAGTGACACTGATTTCTGGGAATGAAATTTTTTCTTGGGCTTTTGCAACATATTGCACTGAGTGATAAATAAATTGCTCTTTATTTAAAAAAAATTTTTTTTTCTTTGAGCACTACCCTGGGCAATGGCAGGGCTCCAGAACAGAGTCCAAGCAGGGCAAGTAAGTCGCAGTGCCCTGTTTGACTCCTATGCCTCATCACCGGAAACCAGCAAGGTGGCCTGCTGAGAGTGAGAAGAGAGAGATGTAGCAACTCATACAACCTACAGGGACAATATAAACCAAAGACTTAGTAATGGTCAGGAAGGGGCACATGGCTAGAAACAAAGCACATCAGCCCCCAAGGGTCAAGCTGGGTATAATCTGATTAAAATTAAAGGTGGAAAACACTCAAATCTAATTAATAACAAGTCTCTGATAGCCACTCATCACACAGAATGGATTTATTTTCTTTCACCTATAAAGCTTTCAAGCAATTTCTAATGCCAAGAGTCTACATTAAGATCCCAAAATACAGGAAGTCTTGCCCTGGCCGAGCAGCTCAGCTGATCAGAGCATCATCCCGATCCGCCAAGGTTTTAGGTTCAATCCCCGGACAGGGCATATATAAGAATCAACCACTGAATGCATAAGTAAGTGAATCAACAAATTGCTATCTCTCTCTCTGCCCCCCTCTGTCTCCTTCCAACCCTCCTTTCCTCTCTCTCTCTAAAATCAATAAATAAAAAGAAAAAGAAGGCTTACCCCCTTGGCAATCATGTCTGAAGTTTCCAGTATGAGTCAGAAAAAAAAGCCTTGTGAGGTAAGTGAAATACTCACATGATCATTCTACCTTGTTTCCCCTCTGCAGTTAATCACTCAATCTGCGCCTTTCTTTTTTTTAAACAATTCACTTTTTTTTAATCCTCACCTTAGGGTATTTTATTATTGATTTTAGAGAGAGGAAGGAAGACAGAGAGACATCAATGTGAGGGAGAAACATCGACTGGTTGCCTCCCACGTGTGAGCCAAATGGGGATCAAACCTGCCACCTAGGTACATGCCCTGACCAGGGAGCGAACCTGCAACCCTTTGGTGTACGGGACAATACTCCAACCAACTGAGCCACCCAGCCAGGGTAATCTGTGCCTTTCTTGAGTCTCATACCCACTCCCTCTCTTTTCTGAAGAAAGGAAGAAGGAATATTACAAAAAGAAGGAAAGTACAAAAATAAAAATCTATAAATATTACTTGCCCTAGAGCATCTACATTAATAAAACAAATGGCCATCGTTCAGTTACGTGGTCTTTATGAATTTTTCTCATCCGAGCGTATCTGAAGAATGCCTTCCCAAGGGGACTATGGTTTAATGTTTTTAATCTGTCACTTTGAGCACACAAACTAGGAAGCAGGTGCAAACTTACAGTGTGATTGCACAGAGAACCTCCTTATGGGATTACTGTTAGGATGTCGTGCGTCTCTAAATCAAGTGCTAAATTTACTGCCATCTTATACATGAACTCTGCCTGCTCTACTGGTTCCACACAAACCATGGGGACTTCTGCTAAATGTCTAAACACAAACTGCGGCAAATGTTAATGGAATTTGTAAGAACTCAGTAACTTTAGTGGTAAGAAGAAAAAATATTAACCAAACTGAATGAAAATTTTTATTGCATTAAATTAAATTGCTTTTCTCATCCTGTTATTTTGTATGTATATGTTCTGATATTCCAATCACCTTTTTGTTTTATTCAACAATCCTTACTGACACAAAAGGCTGGAAGAGAACCCAAGTTCCCTGAGCTCAGCCTTCGCTCTGAATCACTGCTGTATATTGAAGTCGCACACTACAGCCACTTGTCTTCTACCCCAGCTTGGCCAGGGAAGTTGACACAAGTCAAGTCTGATGTTTTGTGTCCACAGCCCAAGATTCGGTATCCTAAAAGAAACCAACAGCACTGGCTGATAAGGCTTAACTGTTTCCCTCTGCTTTCACTTACTAGAATCCTCTCAGTTGCTCCCTTTAATTCAGCCTGCAATTTCAAATACTATGGCCCTCAGGAAGCAAATGCTCACAGAAAGCAAGCCACGGAGTTTCAGTAAGGACAAAACCGTCATCCACCAGGCCTATGAAAAGGAGCATAATTCTTATTTCTCTACTCACTAAACTGAAGGTTAGTTGAAAATATCAGGAAAAAAGATGGGTTAAGCATCTGTAAGAGGATGGAATGAAAGACTCCAAAATAAAAGGATAGAGACCACAAAGATTAAGTAATCTTTATCAGTGAGAGGGAAAAGAGAATAAAGAAGTTGGAAGATTTAGGTTTTCCTTAAAGAGGTAACATTAGAAGCTCAAGGGGAAAAACCCCTTGGCAGAGAAAGAACTGAAAATTAGAAATAAAGATAGCCTGCTAACCAAGACGCTCTGGACTAGACTGCCAACAGGTATTACAGCACACACTTCCCAGATTTCTAAATAGAATATTCTCTGTCTCTAAACTTTAAAGTAGCAAAATAATCTTTAACTATTTCTCCTCCCTTTTCCCCCTTGTAAAGTCATTCACAAAGTCCTGTTGAGTCTTCCTATAAACTATTTTACATTAGAAAACTGTTACTTAAACACACACATCCAAGTAACACACATACACAAAATCATATTATTTTCCTTCCTTCCCATCTTCATCACTGTTATCCTAGTCCAAGCCTTCATCACCACACAGCTAGGCCAAATGAAAGAGCCCATTCACTGGATTTCCATCCCTTGTTCTAGTCCATGCTATTACACACTGCTGCCCAGTCCTCCTAAAACATCCCGGCACAGCCCTGACGATACGTATTTCTGTAGGCCCTCAGAAATCTTCTATGCTCCCCACTGTCTCTAAGGATAAATGCAACTTCTAAAAATCCTTAGCGTTTGGCTAACTCTACCTTATCTATCTTTGCAGGCTTATCTGCTCCTGGGGGGGTTCTGCCCCAGCCCAGCTGCTTTGCTCACTGCTCCCTGAAAACACCTTGTACAAGACATTCTCACCTCCTCACTTTGGCTCACACTGCTCTACCCAAGCATTCTGTAAAGCCCAGCTCAAATCATACATCGTCCATCAATCAAATCAGCTTGAACGTCTCTCCTTTCTGAAAAACTCAATGCATTTATTTCCCAAACCACTTATGTGGCAATTAAACCCTTTTCAATTGCTATCATGAGTCATTATGAAAACTTCTGCTTAGTAAACACGTTGTGTTTTTAATTTATGTCACCAAATAAATAAGTTCCTAAAACATAAGGTCTATCTTTTCTATATCTTTCAATACCTGTCATATTGCCTCACCCTTAGTTGCTACTCACTAAATATTTGTTATTTGGTGTGGTCAGGATAGGTGATTTATAGTTTCCCACAGAAAGCAAGAATTCTATATATGTATTGAGACTATGAGTTCTCAAGGCCATGTCTTCCTCTATACTTTTATTTTTCATAAATAATTCTCAAATGGAAACCCTAAAAACCGAACTAGTTAGTAGAAAAGGGCTCCTTTGGATCAAACTAACTTCTTACTTTTAATAAGCCAAGAAATTAGAATATATATTTCACTAAGAAAAATAAAACATAGAGAGATTACCTATGTCTAAAGGAAAAGGGGGTATTAATTGATCTAAAATGATCTAGAATTACAGTTCAAATCCTCAAACTATTTTAAGTTTTCCTCAAAAGGCAACAAAAATAATTGTGTCTGGGGTCAGACACATGAAGAAAACGATACAAGAGCCCTGGCCAGTGTGGCTCAGTTGGTTGGAGTGTCTCCCTATAAACTGAAAGGTCACTGGTTCCATCACACCGAGGGCACATGCCTAGGTTGCGGTCTGGTCTGGGTGGCGGCAGGTGGGGTATGTGGGAGAGGCAACTGATTGATATACCTCTCTCACGTTGATGTTTCCATCCCTTTCTCCCTTCCCCACTCTCTACAATCAATAAGTATGTCCTCGGGTGATGATTTTGAAAAAGTGGGGGCCGGGGTGGGGGCGGCGCGGAGAATAAGAGAAACTGGTAACAAACAGTAGGTGCCTTTGTGGAATACGTACTGGGTACTGGGTGACCGGGAGACAGTATAACAAGACCTAGCTTTTAACTCTCCTATTTTTGAACTCTATTAACTACTCAAACAAGTAAGTGTAAAAGATATACTTTACCACATAAAATGGAAGAGATGCCTTCAACGGTGCCTTTTCACAAAATGCTTTTGTATTAAATGACTTAAAGTCCTAACAGGTGAAGGGGGGAGTGGTTAAAAAACCTTTAGGAATGTCACTAAATTTTTTGCTATAAAACAAGAAAATATTCTCCAGCTTTTCCAATGCAGAGATCATATAAAGAAACCAATTTGCAGCTAAGTTCTAGCGGACTTAGGGATAAATTAATATTTTAAAAATACCTTCCTAAAGTTCTGTGCCCAATTGAGGTCACTCTAGTTCGGAAGTACACAGAGATGTACCCAGAGATGTCTGCAGAGGGGAGGGAGCGTGTCCTCCTAAAACCTGAATAGTTGTCCCCGCCCCCACCTACCTCACTGCTGTCATTCTTTCATTTTCTCTCATTCTCCATTCTGACAGCTCCTCACTCTCCCAATACTTTCTTCCTTATCACACTGCAAATCTTTTAAAATGCTTTCTTTTCTTAAAGACATCTTTCCTAGAAACAAGACACTTTTTCCTCTTTAGCCTATCTTCACCAAAATCTTAGGAAATTCAACTGAGAATTCCACAGCAAATTCTGGATATTATGACCTCTGAGAAAGCTCTACTATTCTCATTTGCAACCTTCTCATTTTTTTCTCTGCAATTTAATAATAATTTTGTTTTCATTTAAAAGCATTTTACTAGGCTTCTTATTAAGACAAAAAAAGACACTAGTGAATGTGAAGTGAAAGCCTTTTGCATTATCCTTAATTGAAAAAGAATTCCTCCTGAAACAAAAAATTAACCATGTAATAAATTAAGCCCTATTTATTTCCAGGGCTGTTGCACAGTAAAATAAAGGAAAAATGTTATTTCACACTGGTTTCCAATGAACATTAAGCTTCTGGAGACTCAGCCTTCAACTGTCCATACTATTAACACAAGGAGAGAGCAAGAATAGATGAAAATAAATTGCTTTTTCTTTATAAAGTAGTTGTGATCTCTTCCTTCATCAGTCATTACCTAAAAAATATGAAGTAACATTTTAATTTTGATTTTTTTTCTCCCTTCCCCAAGTTCACTCTGGTGGAAATACTAATGATCAATCAAACACCCAAAATGTAGAAAAGGGGGAGGAAAATAAATAGCATGTATAATTCACAGCCTAGATAATCCACCCCTGGGTAAATAAGCAGTCACTGTATTTCTCTAATGTTCTTACTCCCCAGGAACTCAAAAGATTTTACGGAATAAGAACTGCACTAATTAACCGAACATGAAAGGAGTCCGTTAATACGTCTTTTGAGGGACTTCAGTGCTTTCCATCTGCAGATCCTGGTGCAACCCCAATGAATAGAATAGCACGTATGAAAGCACTCCAAACCTCTCAGGCTGACATTTTTCATCATCCTAACCCAGGGGACTCTCAGGAAAAAGAGAGCTTTAGTCCGAAATGAAGAGCACCTCTTAGACCAGGTGTGTCAAACTCATTTTTATCAGGAGCCACATCAGCCTCACTGTTGCCTTCAAAGGGCCAAATGCAATTTTAGGACTGTATAAATGTAACTACTCCTTAACTAGGGGCAAGAAGCTCAGCGCTGCCACCGGGCAGAAACAAGGTGCCAGCCGGATAAAACAAGGTGGAGGGTGGGATTCGGCCCGTGGGCCTTGTGTTTGCCACCTGTGTCTTAGACTCTCGGGCTCTCAGCTTTTGTTGCTGTTGTTACACTCTCCTCAGCATGACACCCCTCCACGTACCTCAGGAAAACCTCAACTGTCATCCTCTCTCACCTCTGCTTTTCTAGACCCAGGGCCTCCCAGAACTCGCTCTGCTCCAACGTGTACCCCTCCTAGCACAGACCCCAGTGCGCTCTGCTCTTCTTTCATCCTGCACCAATTTCAGCCTTGCATAAGCAAAGAAGTCCAGGGGGCAGTGGTCATAGCTCCCCTGTGGTCCTGGTTATAACTTATTTTGGCAATGTGAGAGCGTTTGTTAGTAGCCAAGTGTACACATTTAAGGGCAAGAGAAAGAAAAAAGACCCTGAGACATGACAACCTTTTAAAAAGTAGCTAGGATAGTTGCAGAAACAAAACAAGTATGTTACTGCAATGCCTCCTACTTTCACCCATATTCTATTTGCTGATACATCTTCTGTTCATGTCTCCTCATCCTCCCTGCTTCCAAAACGCTCTCCCTCAAAGATACTTTTGCCCTCCCTCTGCCTATCCCAGAATCTTTCACTAGGCCCACTTGCTAAGATTTGTTTAGCTACCTAGGATAATAATAATTTCTTAGAATAAGGCCAAAATTTTTCACAATATCTGGTTATTTGAACATCAGAATATAACACCATTTAATGGAAAAAGATTCACCTTTCAGCATGAGTCAACCAACCTACGTACCCACCTCCATTCTGCCACTTAGTTGTCCTATAGCCCTGGACAACTCACTTAAGTACTAGAATGCTTACTCAGTTTCCTCAGCTATAAAATGGGTAGAATAATATTTGCCTTACCTATCTCAAACAATCAACTGATAGAAAGATTTCTAAGTTTTTATAAACACACAAACATAGAGTAATAATTAACAAAGGTAGAGGGTCAGCCATGAGACTTAAATGTACGAGGCCCATTCAAATAAAGCAGATTATAAAACAGTATATAACAGGAAAACCTGGATGGTGCTGAAGACAAAAGCAACTCCCAACTTGTATAATCGTGTACCAAATTAAAATATCCAGCTCAAGGAAGAATAAAGGGGAGCTTTAAGCCTTTGGGCCCATTCCACGGTCAGGTCCCAGGCTGTAGCCAAAAACAGCCCAGTTGCCTGCCAGTTGGTGAGTGCCAGAGCTTTCCTTTCGGGTAAAGAGTCCTATTCTAGAATAGTATGGGAATGAATGAGGAGAGAGTTACTCTAGTAACTGCATTTGCACTGTAGTGGTGGAGATCAGCACTACAGTTGTACAGTAAAACTTTTCTCCATTGAGACTAGCAGTGTCCACCCAAGTAGGGGTTCCTGCTGTTCTATCCCCCATGCCAGACTGAAGATAAAGCAATCGTCTGCTTTTCAGTCTGCTGAAATTTAATACAGTACATATATACTATATCAAATACACATATAAATACACACTAAGCTGCTAAATCCCCAGAGGGGAAGGAGCTAATATATATTGAGCTCTCTGTGTCAGAAACCATAAGAAAACAGAGATTTCATTTAATCCTCACAAACACCCTGCCATGAAGGCATTAGTATTCCTACTTTTATAGATGAGAACACTGAAGCTCAGACAGATTAAATAGCTTGCCCAAGGTCACAAAGCCAGTAAGTAGCAGAATCAAGACTTGACCTTGGTTTTGCTTAACTCCAAAGCCCATACTGCTTCTAGCATTTTCTTAATAGTATAAGAATGGCAATCTTCTTGGGTCTTCATTTCACCTTAATTCCTGACATAGTACTTAACCACATGTCCTGATTGTATCTTTACAAAGGGAAAGAGAAAAATTACCCAGGAGACTTCTTCTTTGTGTTTTCTTTTCCTGCATTTATGTCCTAATCCTGCACAAACTAGTCTTTTTTAGGCTGAATCAATGGGATAGACATAATAGTCTGCCACACAACATTTCAGCAATCAATATACCTAAAAGGTGAAGGTTCTGATTCCTTCCTTCAGCACTTTAACAGCTATAATTTTTTAGCACAGTATCATTTTCTAAGCTGGTTCCTGCCATTTAAAGAGTGGTAGTGCCTAGCTAGTACAATGCCTCACAAGCAGTAGGTACAGAGGGAAAATATTTGTTGATTCATTGATTAAGAAAGGCTTCTAGTCCTCTGGTTAACTTGCTATATTTAAATCAAGAGTCTTTAGAAGAGCCCAATTTTAAAAATGAATTCTGTCACATTAAAGATAATTTTCTGGAAAATTTAAAAATGATTCAGGAAGAAAGGTAATTGAAATATAACAATCTAGTGTTTAAATCCCTAAATAAATAACTAATGGACTTGGAACATAAGAGTTTAAAAGGCTCAGTTTAAAAATACTCAAAATAAATGAACCAATAAAACAGAAACAAAGTCGCAGACACAGAGAATGATATCGGGATGGCTGCCCAATGGGAGGGGGTTTGGAGGCTGGGTGGCAAAGGTGAAGGGACTGAGAAGTACAAGCTGGCGGTTATAAAACAGTCACGGGTTTGTAAAGTACAGCCTAGGGAACGTAGTCAATAATACTGTAATATTGTGCTAGATGGGAACTAGACTAATCAGGGTGATCATTTTTAAGTTATATAAATGTCTGATCACTATGTTGTAACACCTGAAACTAATATAATATTGTGTGTCAACTGTAATTGATACAATAAAGCAGACAACTGTTTTGCTTATGGTGATAAGACTGACTTTTTTCATTTATATATACTACAATTTTTCTGCAATAAGTATGTTATTTTTATGATTAAGGAAACTGATCTCACTCTTTATAAACAATGTATTTTTAACACTTTCTATACAGTGTGGGTTTATTTTCTCAGATATAATCTACAGGAATTAAGTATTCATTAATTCATGCATAGTCTCTAGAACAACTTATTACATAATATCAGCAGATTAAGATAGTTTTTTCATTCATGGAGCATTTCTTCCTTTAGGTGGATTGTCTTGAGCTCTGTATTCTTTTCCAGCAGGTGCAGGTTTCTTGTATAGTCTCCATGGAACGCTGATTATCAATCTTTCCTTGGTAACAAGCACAGGTGCAATAACATTTTCCCCTGACACTGGCCCAGTTTGCACGTCTTTTAACTTTACATATGTAACCTTTCCAATGGTGTTAAAGTACTTCAACCACAATGAAATCCAGATGGAATGAGCTACTTTGTGTGGTAGTAAGTTCCCTACCAATAGAAGTATTCAAAGCAGAGATCTCTCATAAGGGCTTCCTGTGCTGGGTTATATATGCTAAATTTTATAGCCTGTTCAGTTTTGAAGTAATTTCTGACAAGTCTAGTTTAGTGACACAAGGATGGCACACAAGCCTCCGGTGTGTTGAGCCCTTTCTCCCCATCCCACTAGCTGTTTAAATCAACCAGAGAAGATGCCCTTCTGATGAAGCTTAACTTAGCGAGTTTTCTGATTGCTCCCTGTGGAGACCCATTCCCTTAGTATTAACAGTTTCTTGCTATCTGAAATTATTGAAATGTGCTAAAAAAATGCAGTCAGCCAAATGTCACTGTATTCCTTACATATGGATATGCTGCAGCTTGTAAAGCACTGTCTCCATGAGGGACAGCCAAAATGAAGAATTATGTGGGAGTAATAAAATATGATAACTAGGCCTGCAACCTCAAGTATAAACCCAGCTGCGCATGCACACACGCACATCTACAGAAAAGCCTGCTGACAATAAAAGAAAAGCCCAAATCATGTTCAGCATGGGTACACTTCCTCCACGGCAGGGCTGGTCAGGGAACTGTCCTTTCAGCACCACAGCAAGAAAGCCTGGCGCAAGCCTCTCAACACAAGCAGCCGAAGCTGGCTGGTGAGAAAAATGTGTTCCTACAAACCTACAAAGACAGCAACAAGCAACTGTATGGTTGCTTGTTTCTGAGTATGTTATATCCTACTTCATACTTCCTTATTAATTGAAAATAAAATCCTTCAAATATTTTGATAAAAGTTCACAAAATTCCAAGTGAAAACCAAAGGTGTATTAAGTCAGCTTCTCAAACTCAGAGAAACCAATAACTGGCCTGAACTACCAAGAACTGCTTTGCATTGCCCACCACCAGCCCTACTAAGAAACACAACACATTCACACGTCCCTTATCATATTCAAGGAACATGCTCGCAGCCCTCTCCAGGGACAGCCTCAATTTCTAGGACAGAGAATGCTTGCAGAATACCAAACCATCACTACCACCCCCCTTTCCAAGCAATCAAATTCTCTTTCAGGGAGAACTGAAGGCCTTATGGGTCATGAGTTCCAAAGAAAAAATGCTGCAGTATTTCAAGAACCAGGTTACAGGCAATGTGCTACAAAGCTTACAGCATTTTAAGTCTGATTCCCTTGAGATTCATACCGGGTGGCAATGTAATCCAGCCATTTGCATTACACATCAAAAAAAATATTTTTTTGAGAAAAGAAAAAAGCTCCCCCACTCCCAAATATCTGCTAATGCACGTGGAGAAAAGAGAAGTATGGAGAGATTGTGAAACAGTGAAAACCTACCACACCCAAAACCTCCTTTGAAAAGCTAAAACGTCCCCCAGCCCTAACACACTGCTACCTCTCTAAAGGCTCTCCAGGTTCAAACTTGAGAAAACTGTTATAAAAAGCACTCTCCCACTTTGCCCTCAAAGACCTCACCCACACTTCCTGCTTCCATCCCTGCTTCTCTGGTGCCCACTGTGCTTTAAAAGCAGTTTTCCCTGTAGGTAGAGCTCGCTCCACGCTAATTATTTCTCCCTCCCCCTGAATTAGCCAGATGCAATGCAAAGTTTCTTTTATCCATCCCCCCCAACAGATGACATCCTCTTATTATGAGCACTGATGGCGAATCTTGGGATCTCCGGATATAAAATGTATTCCCCCATGTTTCAAAAACTGCAGTGTAAGTGAGAAAAAGGGCACAGGGTGGAGTAGAAGGAAGGAATGCATCTTATTTACTGGGCTGAAAAAGGATTCTCACTCCACCCCACCTCGATGCTGGGGCCACTGAAGGGGTCTGAAAACCCTGGCTGACCCCTGTGGAAAGTTAGCTGCCGAGTCTCCACCGGTGGTTGCTACTGGAACGGAGGGGATGGAGCTGAGCGCTCAGGAAAAAATGCAGAGGCTTTGCGGTCCCCCAAGTATCAAGAGAGAACTACAGAGGAAGGGTCCAAGCCTGTGGAGCTGGGCAGTCCCATAAGGCCCACGCTAATAAAAAGCCCAGGGTGCTGATGGTGGTGGTAAGGTGGGGGAGGGAAGGGAGAGAGGACAGGAACAAGCTCTGCATAGGGTGGTGTGAGTGGCGGGGGAGGGGATATTCTGAAAGTGATGTACTCCCTAATGCAGAATCCTAGCCTCCCGAGGAAGGTCCCGGGGGCCCCCAACACAACCCCAGAGCACCCTATCGGGAGGGAGACAGTCGCATCTGAGTAAAGGACAGGGGGGAAGTCCTGGCTGTCCTAAGAACCCAGGAACCCCTGGTTTCTGCAGTTGGTGACAATCTGGAGCCGGATGGGGGAGAAGGATGCAGTATGACATGGGGGAGGGGGTAAAGCTGAGGGGCTGCTGTAGGAAGATCCCGACAGCGCTGCCCTTCCCAGTACAACCCGGCGAGGGGCCCCGACTCTGCCCGAGCCCAGGGGGGCTGGGGTTTAGGGGGGTTGCATTATGATAGGGGCGCCGAGGACAGGCCAGTGTCCCCCAAAGCAGCCAAGAGACGAGGAGAGTGAGGGTGTGTGGGGTTGGGGGTAGGTGGTCCTCAATTCTCCTTAGGGACCCCCGGAAACACCGAAGAAGGAAGCAAGACTTCCAAACACCTGTCCAAAACAGGGAGGGCAGTAACCCAGCTCCACGGCCCCACGAGCCCCGCCGCGCACTCTGCGGCAAAGCCCCTGACTGGAGCTGAGCGAGCCCCGCTCCATGGTCCCGAGGCGAGAGGGGGAACCCAGCAGGCCAGGAGCGGCGCTGGGGCGGGGGCTCTGGGGCGACTTACGGCAGCGGCGGCGAGAGAGGCAGCGGCGGCCCTAGCGCGGGGCCCGGGAGGCGCGGCCGGACTGCAGAGGCGCCGAGGCTGCGGCGGGCGGGACTGCGGTGGGCGCCATCTTGGAGCGCTCCCCGCGCCCGCCCCCCGCACCGCCCGAGTCCTTGCATAATTGATGACTCGCGCCCGCCGCGCGCCGCCGCGCGCGCCCCCGCCGCCAGGTCCCCCGCCCGCCCCGCCCCCGCGTCGACCCCCGGCGCGCGCCCCCCGCCCGCCCTCGGCCCCAGCTTGCGCACGCGGCGTCCGCCCGCCCCCTCCGCGCAGCCCACCTACTCCTGTCAGGCGCGCCCGCTCGTCCGCAGGCCACCGCGTTGCCCGCGCGCCCGCTAGCTGGCTCTCAGGCCGGCGTCCCCGCGCCGCCCGGACCGGATCCGGGGCGAGGGAGCAGGGCGCCGGCAGGGGGCGCCTCACCGGAGCGCCTCGCGAGCGTCCCCGGCCCGCCTCCCCGACGCCCCCGCGGAGCCGCGGTGGAGAAGCTTCTCCCCTTTCCGCCCCTCCTTCCCGGCCCCCACCCCCACCCCGGAATGAGTGACCAGACGGGGCTGCGGGACTCTGGCTGAGTGTCCGCCAGGACCTGGGCGTTGAAACTCAAAAGGTGCTATGTTGCCTCGAGTGCCCCTTGGCCCTTGTAAGTGCCAAACCTTTCCTTTTTCCTGAACGGCAGCCGCAGAAGGAAATACCCGGTAATACTGCCATGTTCAGTTCTTGGAGTTTCTGACATCTATAAACCCAGGGAAGTCAATTCACATGATCTTTCGGTCAAATGAGAACAAAACAAAACACAGAAGTCCGTCAACAGTAGTTGGAGTCTTGTGATTCAGTGAACATGGTCCTGGTATCAAGAGTACGGAAATATAGCTTCCCTGAAAGCCACCGGGTCTCAAACTGTGTAAAGATCACTAGTATTTGAACTGCTTACTCCACACTCTGTTACAAGGATCTAGATGAGTGTAAGAACTCAGCATTTTATTGTGCCTTTCTTCTACATGTTTATCCCACAAGTTCACAGTTAAAAGTGAAAAAGTATGGTCAGGCTGCCACTTACTAGCTGGGTAAACTTGGAGATGAAAACCTAAGTTTCAGTGTTCTTGTCTGTAAAACAGAGCAGTCGTAGTTAACAAGCTGACAGGTTTATTGTGAGGATTAAAGAATAGAGTAGGTTTCACACACTTACAACGCAACTTGACACACAGTATGCCTACCACATAGTGTGCCTGCTACATACATTTTAAAATAGCTTTACGGAAGTATAATTGTCATAGGATAACTATGCATGTTTAGAGTGAACGGTTTTGCCATATGAATACACGCAGGAAACTATCACCGCCATCAAGATCATGAACATACCCATCACCTCCAAAAGTTTTCCCTTATGATTCCTCCATGTATCACTCCCACACGGACTCCCTCTCCAGGCAACCACTAATCTTTCTATTACTGTACATTGGTTTACATTTTCCAGAACTTCAAACAAATGGAATCGTACATTATGTACTCTTTTTGTGTGTGTGTGTGGCATCTTCCACTCAGCATAATTATTTTGAAATTATTCTGTTGTCAATTATTCAGTTGTCTATCAGTTCATTCCCTTTTATTGCTGAGTAGTATTCATTAGGAAGATATACCACAATTTGTTTATACATTCATCTGCTGATGGTATTTAGGCTATTTCCAGTTTTTGCCTATTACAAATAAAGCTGTTATGCATATTTATGTGCAAGTCTTTGTATAAACATATGCTTTCATTTCTCTTGGGTATAAACATCTAGGAATGGAATGACTGAGTCTTATTCTAGGTGTGTATTTAACATACTATGAAAGGGCCAAACTGCCTTCCAAAGTGGTGGTGTCATTTTACATTCATACTAGCAGTGCACGAGAGTTCCAGTCGTTCTACATCAGTGATTTTCAGCCTTATTCATCTCATGGAACACACAAGCTAATTACTAAAATTCTTCAGCACACCAAAAAATACAGTTTTTGCCGATCCAACAAAAAAAATAGCTATCATTTTGATTCATTCACACCGGAGAGCTATTGTTGTGTTGGCTGTTGCCATTTTTTTTATTTGACAATCTAAGGGAAAATAGGTCAGTGCCCCTGACTAAACAGCCAGCTATTGCATGTTTTAAAAATCCTTGTGGCACACAGGTTGAAAATTGCTGCTGTACATCCTTGACAACATTAGGTATGGTCACTCTTCATTTTAGCCATTCCAACAGGTGAGTAGTGTTACCTTACTGCGGTTTGCATTGGAATTTTCTTAATGACCAATGATATTGAGCATCTTTCTATGGTTTTATTTGTCTTCAGTAAATCTTCTTGGGTGAATGTTCAAATCTTTTGTCTTAAGTTGGGTTACTTGTTATCTTATTGAGTTTTGAGAGATGTTTACATATTCTGACTGTAAGTCTCTTCTTATGTTTGTGATTTGTAAATTTTGTCTCCCAGTCACAGCATAACTTTTTATTCTCTTAAAGGTACCTTTCATAGAGCAGAAATTCATAATTTTTATGAAGTCTAATATATTTATCTCTTCTGTGGAGCATGCTTTTGGAGACACATCTAAGTTTTCTAACATAAATATCTAGTTATTCCTGCACTATCTGATTACCCTTGCACCTTTGTTAAAAATTAATTAATCAGGATGTTAAGGGTCTATTTCTGGATTCTATATTCTATTTCATCGATCTACTTGTCTATCTTGACATTAATACAATACTATCTCAATTGCTCTTGCTTCATAATAAATCTTGAAATAAGATAGTATAAGCCCTCTGACTTTGCTCTTCTTTTTTAATGTTGATGTTGCTATTCTAGGTCACTTGTATTTCCATATAAATTTTAGAATCAGCTTGTCAAATTCTGCAAAAAAAAAAAAAAAAACCCTCTGGGATTTTGGTCAAGATTGCATTGACTCTATGGATCAATTCGGAGACCACAGACATCATAATAGTGTATATCACTCCATTTATTTCAGTTTTCTTGAATTTCTCTCAACAATGTTTTGTAGTTTTCAGATACAGGTTTTGCTCACCTTTCTTGGACTTATTCCTAAGTATTTCATATTTTTATGCTATTGAATACAATTTTTACCTTTTAATTTCTGATTGTTTATTGTTAGTATATAGAAGTACAATTAAATTTTGTGTATTGATTTTATGTGCTACAACTTTGCTAAAGTCACTTATTAGCTCTAGTAGATTTTTTTTTGTAGATTCTAAGAGGTTTTCTACAGAGAAAGTAGTGTCACCTGTAAATAAATACAGTTTTGTTTTTCCCTTTCTAATCTGAATGCCTTTTATTTATTTTTCTTACCTTATTACACTGGCTAGGACCTCTAGTATAATTTTTTTGTTTTTCTTTTTATTTTTTTAATTTATTGATTTGATAGAGAGAAACATCAATTTGCTGTTCCTTCTATTTATGTATTCATTGGCTGACTTTTGTATGTGCCCAGAATTGGTATTGAACTGACAACCTCCTCTTATCAGGACAGTGTTCCATCCAACTGAGCTGCCTAGCCAGGGCTCTAGTATTATGTTGAATAGAAGTGGAAAGAGCAAACATCTTTGCTTTGTTCCTCATGTTAGAGGGGAAACATTCAATCTTTTGTCATTGTATGATGTTAACTGTAGGTTCTTCCTAGCTACCCTTTATTCTATGGAGCAAGGTCTCTTCTATCCCTATTTTCCTGAGACTTTTATGAGCTTTATGTAGCATAATGTATAAGAAGGTCAGTGTGTTTTAAAGAGAAATTTGAGGTCACAGATTTTTTTAAAAATCCAATCCCATGAAATACAGACATTCCTTCACAATAGACTTGCCTTTCTAAATAGTTTTTATTTTGCATTTTCCAAAGCTGTGTGGTTATTACAATCAGGATCTGTGCCCTCCTTTTTTAAAGCTGTTTTTATTTTCTGAAAATCAGACTCCTTGGAGTTATTATTAGACATTATTTGCCAAACAGTAAGAGAGGAAAACTTCTTTATCCTTTCTCCAATATTTTAAGGAACATGGAAATTCATCCTTGTGGGATTACAAGAGTTTAAAGTAAGAATCTGCTACTTTTAAGCTCCAGGTTGGTAAACTTACAGGCTTTTTAAAATATGAGAATTCTTGCTGACTCCATGAGAATCTTTGAGGGCATCAGAAATGTCAAGGATTTCCTTTTACAACTAAGCTTATATCAGGAAAAAATTCAACACACTGAGAAATGAGTTTCCATTTAGAAAGATGAAAAGATTAGACTTACCCTCTGTTGCTCTGGAGGGCAAAACCAAGACTAGTGGTAGGAGTTCCTAGAAGATAGATGCCACTTTGGTAGGAGGAAAGATGGTCTAATAGAGCAAATCAGCAACAAAACCGACAGCCCCTGAGTAAGGAGCCAAAAGTGTTTGTTTAGGGAGAAACTGTAAGGTAGGTTGTTCTGGACATTTTTAGGATCAGGGACCACTTTGAAAATCTGATGAGAACTGTGGATCATTTTTCTTCCCAGATAAGCATGCAGATCCATGCACACACATGCACATATAGTAAAACGTGGCTTTGCATTCAATTTGAAACTCATCCTTGAACTCCAAGTGAAGAATGCCCAATGTACACAGATGTTAAAGCATGAAATGGGACTCTGCCCTTTCCACTCTGAGAGCCTATGACCCTCTGGTTCTATCCCCTTCCTTACCACTACTTTTAGAGGTCACCTAGTGTTTTCCAATGGAAATCCAGCAGAAGTACTTTTCTTCTTTTAATGTTCTGCCTCACTACTTCTGCACAGTAAAAATTTACTTAATCTTCTGTCCCTCATTCCAGACATTACTGCTTCCTCTAAATTTACCATTCCCTTCAATAGAAACAGGATTTAATCCCTTAGCTTTCTGTGATGCCAGCAGACTCCAGTCTGAAGATTTTATCTCTGAGATTACTCCTAATCTTCTCCCACACTGGCAAGCCCTGCAAAAATATTGTTGATGTGGAAGATATCTCTCTAGTCTTCCTTTTCACTGCAGTCAGTGTGAAATCCTCTACAACAATATGTCTCGTGTGTTAGCCTGTGGACTTTTGGTCTATCCTGCTTTTGGTTTGTCTTACTTTCAGCTTATCCTGCTTTTTATTGTAGCTTTGCAAATAATTTACCAATTAATTTAGTCAAACTGCACCTACAAGAGCATACCGCATGCCTCGTGGTCAGCATCTGGAACCCCATCACTGGCGCTGCTATGCATCCTGGGTACCAAATACTCTCCTTGATGGACATAGTTGAGAGGCAGTATTCATAGTGGTCAGCCACATGGACTGTGGAGCAAGATGTCAGGAATTCAAACCCAAGCATCACCATGTTTTATACTCTTGGGCAAGTTATGTAACTACTGTACTTTGGTATCCTTATCTGTTAAATAGAGTTAATGATAGCTCCTATCTCATAATGTTTTTATAACAAGATTATATTAGTGTACATAACTGCTTAGAATGGTGCTGAGCACCCACTAAGGACTCTGTAAGTATGGATTTATTATTCATATGCTCTAGATAGAAACTTCCATCTGCACTCACTTCCCTTCTAAGGACCCTAAGTCCTGGGAGCTCTTGCTCCCTTATGCCTTCTACTCTACACCCTCCTTTCCATTGTCATTGCCCTGATCATCTCTTGCCTCTGCTACCATGACAGGGGTATTGCTAATGGAATATTGTTAATTTCTTTTTTCTCTCCACAACCATGTGACTTGGGATTGAGCTGTGACCTGCTAAATTCAATATTAACTTAGCAGACATAATTCAAGCAGAGGCTTTGCAGGTGCCTGCACACCATTTGGCTTGGTCACTTGCAATGAGATCCACCATGAGAAGAGCACGCCCCCAGGTACTCTCTGGTCCAGGCCTACTGTGGAGACTCATGGAATAAATCTGGACCTACAGCCTGCAGCCTGGAATCCAGCCTACCCTATCTGAACTGCAGCCAACCCAGAGGCCCACGAGTGAGAAAGACTTACTTTGGGGGTGGTTTGTTATGAAGCACTAATGTAGCAAGAGCTAACACAACCAACTTCTGGCCTAGTCTTCCTATTTAAGCTCATCTTCATGATGCCAGATTTGTCTCTCGAAAACATAAAATTCATCACATAACTTACTTTTTAAAAATATTTGAGGTTCCTTATACTTCTCAGAGTGAAGTCTAAACTCCACAGTATCACCTTCCAAGCTCTTCACAGTTAGGCCCCAGCCTACCTTTTCATCCTCACTTCCTGTCATTTTAATGCATTGCCCTGGCCATGGGAGTCCTGGGCAGTTCATAAAGAAGCCGTGCACTGCCATGCCTGTGCCTGTGACCATCTTTCTTCCCCTGGTCAACTACTCTTCATTTTTCAAGGAGCAACCTAGTGTTTTATGCTTTATCAGGTTTTCTCTAACTTCCTCCCAAATCAAAATCAATCATTTGGTATACATTTTTCTTAGAGGAATAATCACAGTGTATTGCATTGAACATATATGTATATTCTATCTTCCCAGCTCTAATTTGCATTTCCAGAGACTAAGACTATGCATTCCTGGTACTCAATTGAACCTGGACAAAATGTGATGTGACAGACAATACTTTGCATATGTTGCCTGCTGCCTCATAGCTTAGCTTCCTTTCCTCCCTTCCCTCCTTGCACGAACATGTTACCTTCTAGAAGCACTGGAATGCTTTTAGTTAACTCCCAAATGTCCAATGCCTGCAGCTTCCAAACTGTGTACCAAGGCAGCCCAGGACATTTAACTCAGAGGGGCTCTGGAAGACATTTTAATGTTTAGAGGGAAATACACTGATAATTAACATCTGTCAGATGCTGCACAAACTACTAACTTGTAGTAGTTCACTATTTCCACATTAGATGAAAAACATTCCTTTCAGGGACATTATCTCTTTGCAGCATTGGCATTTCAAAAGTTGCTATAACTAAAAGCACACACCATTGGTGGCGGTGTCCAATCTGATGCCGAAATCAGAGAAACTGTGTAGGGCCCAGAAGGTGCACACGTCCCGTTAGTATGTCATTGTGGTTACTTAGTAGTAAAAAATATATTTTTTCTTTCAATTTATGTTATTATTTGTTCAAGAAGCTACTTAGTTGTTAGGACATAAATACTATTAAGTTGTTTAGGCTACTTTACCAGTAATAGAACTAAATGTTAGGCATTACTGTTGGCCTGGGAATGCCATGAAGAAGTCCCCAAGATGTTTAGGGTGCAACAAACTGGGAAGGTTTGGAAATGTCTGCCCCGTGCTGTTTAGCCCTTCCAGGCCTTTACGCATGCCATTTCTGTACTTGAAAGGCCCAGAATTCATCTGGTGAACACTCATTTGTCCTTCCAGAAAACCTGCTTCGAGTCAACCTCCACAGAGTCTCCTTTGACTTTTATTGATAGAGATGGTGGCAGAAGAGTTCGGCCTAGCGCCTAAGTCGCATAGGAGTTCCTCTTCCCTGTTTGTCAGCATTCTTTGTCTAGTAATGCTCATCTGATAATAAAAACTTTGTTTCTCTGTAGACAATAACCCCAAGAAGAAATTCTGGTGTCATCTTTGACTATTGTCTTTCTCTCAAATGTCACATCTGACCCATCAGCAAACCCAGAACCTAATCTCTCTCGCCACAGCTCCCAAGGCACCATTATCTTTCACCTGGCTCTTTTCAACAGCCTCTAGCTGATCTTCCTGTTTCTGCCCTGGCCCCTTTGCAACCTCTTCTTGACTCAACACCCAAAAGGATCTTTTTCTTTTTCTTTTTATCCTCACCAAGGACACACTTATTGATTTTAGAGAGAAGGGAAGGGAGGGAGCAAGAAAGAGAAACATTGATCAGTTGCCTCTCATACACACCCAACCAGGGACCACTCAACCTAGGTATGTGCCCTTACTGGGAATTGATGCCCTGGCCTTTTGGTATATAGGATAATTCTCCAATCAACTGAGCCACACTGGCCAGGGCAAGAAGGATCCTTTTAAATAGAAGTTAGATCAAGTTACTCCACCGAAAACCCACTAATAGCAGTAAAAATCAAACTCTGTACTGTGAATTACAAGCACCCCCCTACCTCTACTATTGGCCCCTATCGATTCCCTCACAGCCTCTTGTTTTATGCTCACACACACACATGTATGGCTCACCCATTACTCAAACACACCAGGCACAGTCCTGTCTCAGGGCTTGGGCACTGCAACTTCTGCCTGCAACTCTCTTCCTCTAGGGAGCTACAAGCTGCTCCTTTATTCTCTTTATTTTTTTTACATTTTATTTTATTTTTGATATTAGAGAGAGAGGAAGAGAGTGTGGAAGAGAAGACAAGAAATGTCAATATTAGAGAGAAACATCTATCAGTTGCCTACTGTACACATCCCCCGGGGACCAAACCCACAACCCAAGCATTTGCCCTGACTGGGAATCGAACCAGCAACTTTTTGGTGTGCAGGACAGTGCCCAACCAACTGAGCCACACTGGCTGGGGTTCCATTATTCCCTTTAGATGTAAACTCAGATATCTTCTTCTCATGATGCCTTCCTTGGCCATCTTATCCAAAATTTCAGCCCCCACCGCCAATACTTCCTATTCCCCTTCCCTGCTTTATTTTTCAACTTAGTATGTATCATTATCTACCATATTGTGTATTTTATCTATTTATCTTGTTTATTACCTAACTCTCCCACTAGAACATCAACTCTGGGAGGGCAGGCATTTTTTGTTTGCTTTATTCACTGCTTTATCCTCAGTATGTAGAACAGTGTCTATCAGGCCCTCAAAATAAATGTGCTGAATGAATGACAAAAGAAAATTGAAATGTGAAAAATGTGTATGGTCTTGGTACAGGGCTAAACAAATAGATCAATGAAACAGAATGGAAATTCCCAAAACAGACCCCCACATATATGAACCCTTCATGTATGGCCACAGGTGGCATTGCAGGTCAATGGGAAATGACAGACTCTGCAATAAATGGCCCAGAACAGTTGGATAACCACATGAAAAATAATGAAGTTAGAATTCTACTTTCAGGTAAAATAGAGTTCTAACTGTAAAAGCCAGACTATAATAGCTTTGAATACAATACTGGAAACTACCTTTATGACCTCACGGGAAAGAAGGATTTCTTAAACAAGACATAAAAAGCAGTACCATAAAGGAAAAGATAAATCCAGACCTGATAAAATTGAGTGTCTATTTTCCAAGTTATCATAAAGAAAGTGAAAAGACAAGGCATTGGGTAGGGAAAGCATTTGAAACACATACAACTAACACAGATCTGGGATTAAGAACTCCTGTGATCAAAAGAGTAAAGTCACCATTAGAAACTGGGCACAAGACTTAAATTAGGCATTTCAAATAAAAGGGAATCCAAATGGTCAATAAACACATAAAAAGGCATTTAACTTTATTAATAATCAAACAAAAATTCAAATTAAAACCACAACGAAATGCCTACCAGATTGACAAAGCAATTGAAAGTCTGACAACACCAGATGTTGGCATCATGGAGGAGCGGGGGAACCTCCACACACCACTGGTGGGCACATGACATAGGTCAGCCATTTTGCAGAACAGTGTTGCATTACCCAGTCAAACTGGGGACAGGCATGTTCCGTGTCCTAGCAGGTTCACTCCCTGGCACATATTTAGAGAAACATGCTCATTCGCACCCGGGTACATGGAAAAGAGTGTTCATAAGAGCATGTTTACAATCGTTCAATGTCCTTCGACAGTAGAATGAGTAATGGAAGCGCAGTAGAGTCACAGAGGGGACTACTCTTTAGCAATGGAAGTGAACTCACTAGAGCAACATGAAGTGACACAGAACACTCTCGGACATGTCGGACACAGAAGCGGGACTCAAAGTAGATGTAGCTGATTACTCCCTTCATATAATGTTCAATGACAGATCAACTACTTTACATAATTTAGGGATCAGACATGGTTAGTGAAAGGATAAAGGAAAGCAAGGAAATAATAATCACCAACGTCAGGATAGGGGTCACCTCTGTGGCGGCAAATGAAGACTTCCTGGGACCTGGCAACGTACATGCCTTTGGATTCTAATTTTTCTTGCAAATGGTACTCTCTGCTTAATGCCCTCTACTGTATGATGTATCTCATAACAAAGTAAAATGTTAAAAGGGAGGAAAAGAAGAGGAAAGCTGGCAGCTGTTAACACTAGAGACAGAAGTTAAAAGGTCTAAGAAAATATAGTCTGGCAAAAAAAAAAAGGAAATAATCAGATTACTTAAAGGGTGAGATGTTACATATGTTTGTGATATGAGAATCCTACCATAGGTATTATGTAAAAATAAGAAAAATCAATTTGTGAAACTGTTTCAGCAAATGTTCTAGCCCATGTACAAAAATACACTTATCAGGTAAGATAAATTAATAAGAGTCTGAAGGAGTCATTTAAAATTTTTAGTTACATTTTGCAAGGAAAATTGTGTACTAGAGTGGTATATTAATGAAGGTAATACAAACTGCAATAACAAATAAGCACTATAACCTCGCTGGCTAAACACAGGAGGATCTCACTTCTCATGTGCAGCCCGGGGGTTTCAGGTGCACAGCATAGTGTGCACGGTGAAGTAGCTTTGCTCCACGCGGTCATCCGGGAACCTCCCGGATGTGGACCTACAGCTGCAGACCCTGCAGGCAGTTTTTATGGTTATGCCTAGAAGTGGGCACATCATTTCTGCCCACATTCCATTGGCCAGAATTTAATCACATGGTCCCCTATGCAAGGAAGGTTGGGAAATATAGTCCTTTGCTAGAAGCCACTTCTCAGCAACAACTCTACATTCTGGAAGGGGAGTATGAGACTTTATTAAACAGCTGGTCTTCACTGCTTTGGTGGTATTTGTTATTTTAGGGCTTTGTCAAGGTTTCAGAATGTACATTTTTTGAAGGTCAAGTTTCCATTGTATATTGATTATCTAGCATTATTACAGTACATTATCTATACTGTGAAATTCATAATGATAAGGACTGTGTCTTCACAAAAAAACTGGTAAAAACAGAAAAATTCTTAACCCCTTCTCATACTTTACACAAAAGATGGCATAGTGCCCAAAGTGTTCTGTACCTTGCCTTTTATTCACTTAACTGCATATCTTGGAAATCTTCCCAAATCCTTACACAAAGAGTCTCCTCACTCTTTGTTTTTTTAAAATATTTTATTTATTAATTTTTTTTAGAGAGGGGAAGGGAGGGAGAAAGAGAGAGAGAGAAACATCAATGTGTGGTTGCTTCTTGTGCATTCCCTACTGGGGACCTGGCCCACAACCCAAGCATGTGCCCTGATTGGGAATTGAACCAGCGACCCCTTGGTTTGCAGGCCAGCACTCAATCCACTGAGTCACACCAGCCAGGGCTCATTCTTTGCTATAGCTGCATAGTTTTCAGCTCTATGGATGGTTTGTCATTGCTTTAACCAAGGGCTGGTTTTATTTTCCCAGTGCCTAGGATAGCACCAGATATATAAGTAGAACACTTTATGTTTGATAAATGAATACCTCTGCCCTCAAGAAGATGGTACTATGATAAAGCACATAAACCTAGATATGCAAACAGCCAAAAACATGATATATCACATTATTTTTGATAAGTTAATATTAAACAAACAGAGGTAACTTATTTTAAAAGGTAATTAATTATTCAGGCAGTTGAGTGGAACTTGATGTCGAGGGGCCCAAGGTCTGGAGTCAGACCACCTGAGCTGCAATCTCAGCCCCACCATTCACTAGGTGTATAACCTTGGGCAAAATAGTTATTCCTGTTTTTCCTCTGTTTCTTCATCTTTACATTGGGCTAACTAAATGGGATAAAGTACATAAAGTGCTTTGCACGGTTCCTGGCCCTTCCCCAGCACTCAGTACAGGTAAGACATTATTATGAAATGGGGTTAACAAGGGAAGCCTCATGGAGATGCATTTTGATGGGGAAAGCAACACATAGCAGATGGTCTGAAGATCTCATGGGAAGGAATGCCAGGAGCAGAGGTGTAGAGATGGGATCTGAAAGGATGGTGTGGCAGATGTCAACAGATCTGTGGTTGAGGCACAGACAATCTCCTGAGAAGTAATGAAACAATGAGAGTGATGAGATGCGGCTTTCACAGGAAGCTGAAGCTTGTGCTTAATACCAGTGTAAGTCAGAGGGCTGACTTAGCCATACCTCTGTTTTGGGAAAATAATTTCAACAAGCAGTGTGTGGGATGGATGAGACAAGAGTCAGACCAGAGAGAAAAAAAATAATACTATGCTTCCAGTTTGTGTTGTGTTTGGCCCTTCACAAACTTGATCTTGTTCCATCCTCACTCAGCTCCATGATGGCAGTGTTAGTAGCCCTGCTGTGGAAATAACCCAGGCTTAAAGAGGCTAGGTGTATTGTGGCTGAAGAATAAGAAACTGGTCAAGTTAAATATAAACGTGAAGTTGTCTGACCCCAAAGCAGAGGAGTGTCAGAGCTGGCTCTCACAGGCTTGCAAGAGCTGGTAGTCAGAATTTCAGGGATTTTGTGAGCATTTGCTAAACACAGCCATTATCAAAAATTAAATGACACAGCCCTGGCTGGTGTGGCTCCGGAGACTGAGTGTTGGCCTGTGAACCAAAGGGCTGCTGGTTCAATTCCCAGACAGGGCACATGCCTGGGTTGCTGGCCAGGTCCCCAGGAGGGGGAGTGTGAACCAAGCGATATATCTCTCCCACATCGATGTTTCTCTGCCACTTTTCCCACTCCCTCTCCCTCTCTCTCAAAAACAAATAAATAAATAAAATTAAATGATGCAAACGTACAATAAAATAAATTAAGGTAATAAATAATCAAAATTTATCACGACCTACTTATCATCATTACTTTTTACTAGTGTCTATGCTCTTAAGGTCATCTCTTCATCTGCAGGGTGAAAGCACCACCTAACAGAGCACTACCACACACACATCTTCCATCTCCACGCTGACAGCTGGGAATCAGCCACGGTGGGATGAATCGCAACACAACGATTGGCCCACACTGCCTATCGTGGCTTCACTCACCATTTTATTGATTGTTCAGATGTAAGAAGGTGGTGGGAAAATGTTAATAACAGGGGCTAAACTTAAATGTGCTGCATCTGTAGCTGTCACATTCTTTATAACCCAGAAACACTGGAGATTTCTTCAGTATTAGAAGACCGTTACTGCAATTCAGCAAAAAATTCACTTATGTCATTGACAAATGCGTGAAGTTCCAACGTATGTCTCTCTGTTCCACTTTGCTCTTACACACATAAACAAAAATGCCAACAACATTCACGTCAGAACTGTGCTCGTTTGTCCGTGGCAACCACATCCTGGCTATGGACACAGCGTTAGGGAAAATCTACCAAAGCCTTCTAGGGGGTTCAGTTGGCTAACTGGTCATTTACAACAAAGACTATAATACATTTAATAGTAATTGCAAATTGTGTGCTACGCACCCTTTATATCAGTAAAACTTGTAACAAACACACAGGAATGTGCATTTTCTCTCCCGGGGAGCCAGTTGCTGCGCATCCACAGCTCTGCGTTACCCTATCACCTGCCTCCAGAGGGGAGAGGGAGACCAGCCACGCTTCTCCATATCTAGTTAATGAATGCCGGCTTCCATCAAGCTTAGTATATTTATTTTAGGCAAACTATGTTATTTTCCTTTGACCTATTCCCTGATTTTCTTCTAGGTCCTTGAAATACATCACTGCTTATTTTCAGCTCAAATTATGCAAGTATGTAAGACTTCCTCTAACTCTGTAAATAGTAATTTTCTGACTTTGCCTTTCCCTTCAACACACTGATTCATCAATTCAAAGATGCACATTTCCTCACATTGGAACATCTCTGGAAGTTGAGAAGCCTGCTACGGTCACCGCTGGCCCAGCGGCAGCTGCGTCACTGCCTTCGCATGTGTGAACTTGGCCGTAGCTTTTCCATTGGCATTGCTACAGATGAGTTTAATTGATGTTTAAAATGTCTTTCCAAAGATTCTCATCGAAACAAAAGGTTATTGTAATCTCAAAAAGACAAGGAAACAGAGCAGCCAGGGCCAATTGGTAGTAATAAAGCAAGCATTTCACTGGGAAGAATGGCCAAACTGCTAAATCCTCTTGTAGAGGCCCAAGGAAGGAAGAGACCCACAATTAGATGAAATTTTACTTCATTTTGTTCCTGAAATATATGCAAAAGCATGTCTATCATAACACTGCAAGCCAAGCAAATAAGACAGCTGAAGACAGGGACAGCTGCCACATCCCTTGGAATAAATCAAAGAAAGCTCAAAGCAATGAGAAGGCACTGTGACCAATTCATGTGTCACCCAGGACCATTGTTAAAGCATGGTTTCGTATTTAATTAGCAACGTGTTTCTCCCTGTAAATGGTTTGTTAAATAATGGTACATTTTACAGTCCGCAGTATTTGAAATTTACTGGAGTCTGACCACTAGTTTAATTTTTCTCTTGTATCCACCATTTTATGTCAGACGTCATGCATTGCTTTGCATGTACATTAAAAACCTTGGATGTTTTGGTGCTTGGCTAGAGAAATGCAACAGCTACTTTGAAACAAAAAGAAGGCCGCCTCATGTGTGATCTGCCCTGACTCCATTGCGCTTCTCTTTCACCTTCCTTCCTTTAGAGTATAATGTAAGATCCAACTTCTTTCTTTTTTAAGATTTTATTTATTTATTTTTAGAGAGAGAAGAAGGGAGGGAGGAAGAGAGGGAGAGAAACATCAGTGTGTGGTTGCCTCTCATGCGCCCCCCACTGGGGACCTGGCCGGCAACCCAGGCTTGTGCCCTGACTGGGAATCAAACCAGCAACCCCCTGGTTCACAGGCCGGTGCTCAATCCACTGAGCCACACCAGCCAGGGCCCAACATCTTTCTTAAAATAACTTATAGACTAATGTATAATACACATACAAAAAGTGCAAACATTATAAATGTACATTTAAAAGAATGATCAGAAAGTGAACACCACCAGAGGAAGAAGTAAACCATTAATAACGCCTCAGAAACCCTCCACAGTCCTCCCGGCTACTGACTCCACTTTCCTCCCCACAGAGAACCTTCTAACACCATAGATCAGTTCTGTCCATTTTAAAACTTTACATAAATTGAATGATATAGTTTATATTATTTTACTTTTTTTCACTGGATAATACAGTTGCAAGATTTATCGAAGTTATTATGTGCAGCTTGGCTCACATGTTTTCACGGCCGTGTTATTTTTTGCGTGATTCCTTTTTGTATCCTACTGCTGACCGACACTTGGGTTGTTCCTATTTTAGGGCTGTTTTGAATAGTGCTGCCATCAACATTCTCCAACCTGTCTTTTCGTGCACCTGTGAACGCATTTCTGCTAGGTATGTGTCAGGGAAGGGATTTAGCCAATCAGAACGTATGCGCATGCTTAGTCTCAGTAGATCCTGCCAAAGTCCTTTGCTTTAGGACAAAGTCACAGCTGTGGAGCCACAGGAAAAGAACGGTCTCTAAAACAGTTGAGGCTCCGTCTTTACCTCATGCCATGCATAAAACCCAGTACCAGGTGAATTCCAAATCTAACTGAGTCAAAGAATGCTAAAGTTTCCATGAGAAAATTTAGGAGAATATACAGAACGTATTTGAGAAAATTTGTTGCTGCCTTGGGCCTTCTGACCATGGATGACACAACCGCATTCAGCTGGAGCAAACTGCAGGCGAGGAATAGGGGTGCTTTTCAGATTCACCGCGTGACCACCTGGAGAGGCTTGGGAGCATTTTAATTGCCTTCTCCTCTTCTTCCTCCATGTGTAAAACTAGTGAGAACATTCACCTTACCTGACGCATTTTTCCCTGTCCCACCATTTCCCAGCACCACAGGACACTGGATGCTTCAAGGGGACCCCAGCAGCTCCCCCCTATCAGTTGGATGGCATCCAGGACTGGTGTGGTGGCTGCAGGAGGACAGGACAAATGACCTGGTTTCTTCAACATGTAAGTTGAAAGGAAAAAAGAGAGAGAATGAGAAGAAGCTATATAGATGAAAAGGAACGTGAGAGACCTATCATTCAATTGCAATATTTGGCTCTTGATTTGAACAAACTGTAAAAAAGAACAAATATGCAAGCCTGAACTGAGTGCATATTTGATATTAAGCAATTATTGTTCGTTTTTAAGCAGGAATATTGGCATTACGGTTATGGCCTTAGAGTTAGGAGTTCTTGTCTTTGGGCAACCCGAGATGAACTAGTCACAAATGAACTGATTTGGGGCGGTGGGAAGGGGTGCATGTGGTGTGCAGGTGAGAAAAAGTTGCCCTGGACACAAGACATCTGCATCTAGTGTCTGCTGGTCTAATATAGGGAAACTGTGAACTTTAATAGGAAAAAGTATTTTCTCTGACTACTAACTAGAAATCAGCATTCTCTTCAATGATGAAAGTTGGCAACAAACGCAGCAGAATTTGTAGTGCTGTGACTTTGTCACCAGTGGAAACCCAGATAGTGTCATGTCACATCACAGCAGCTGCAGATGCATGGATCTGCAGTTTCACATCCATGGCTACTCGTAACAACGCTTCTACCCTTGAACAGCGCTGACCTGACCTCCTCGAGGGCAGGGGCGGTGCCGTCTATCCCTGTGTCCCCAGGCCCAGTGTGTGGCACTTCATAGGTGCTCAGAACTGCTTGTTGGAATGTATCGATTTCTAGAATTCTATTCATGTCTTGCTATCTGGGAACCCAAAGGCCCAAAGAGGTATTTTTAAAAAATAAAGAAACAACTCCTTGGAAGTTATTTTGCTTCTCTTTTGACTCTACAGAGTGGCCGACACAGGGCCTCTCTCATCTGCCATTGTGTCTCCCTGTGGCTTACTGTCTTCCTCCCAGTATCAGGTGGTGAGATACCAACCACTAAAGAGCTCACTATTTTTTTTATTTTTTAAAGATTTTATTTATTTATTTTTAGAGAGCGGGGAAGAGAGGGAGAAAGAGAGGAAGAGAAACATCAGTGTGTGGTTGCCTTTCATGGGCCTCTTTCTGGGGACCTCGCCTACAATCCAGGAATGTGCCATGACTGGGAATTGAACCAGCGACCCTTTGGTTAGCAGGCAGCACTCAATCTACTGGGCCACACCAGCCAGAGCAGAACACATTATTCTTTGATGTCAGTTTCAGACATTCTATTTTTCTATGGCAACTCTCATTTCAAACAGAGGTCTGGTTTCCTGGCTTGGGCAATTCCTTCCCATGCCTGACATGCATTCCTAGTTGTGATGTAGGTGATTGGCACAAGGAGATAGCTGTAGTCTCTCGCCCCATGGCAGGGGGCCCTGCAAGGGGAAAAACCCCTGTGGGTAAGTGTAGAGGAAAAGCACTGAATACAATGACTTCTCCTGTAAATGTATCAGTTATCTATTGCCTCTTCATAAACCACTCAAAATTTAGTAGCAGAAAACATCAACAACTTATTATTTCTTACCATTCTGTGGGTTGAAAGGGCAGTTATGTTGACCTCTCCTGGCCTCACTCCTGCACCTGCATTCTAGGCTGAACGGTACAGAGTGGCCTCACTTGCATCTGGGGCGTTGGCTGGGTTGGCAGGAATGTTTGAGATTGATGTATACCTCAATATACATCACTGGTTCTCTCCACTAGCTCTCCCATCCCGGCCTTCTCATCATGGTAGTCAGAGGGCAGAATCCCAAGAGGGCCAAACTGGGAGCTGCGATATCTCTTGAGCCTTGCTTGGAAGTCACGCTTCGCCACCACCATGTTCTGCTGGCCAAAGCAAATCAACAGGCCAGCCCAGATTCAAGAGGTGGAGAGCCTAGCTCCCTCTCTTGATAGGAAGAACAGCAAAGAATTTGTGGCTTTTTTTGTTTTAGGGAGAGAGGGGAAGGGAAGGAGAAAAAGAGGGGATCGGTTGCCTCTTGCACACACCCTGACCAGTGATAGAAACTGCAACCCAGGCATGTGCCCTGACCTACTGGGAATTGAACCAGCAACCTTTCACTTCGCAGTATAATGCCCAACCAACCGAGCCACACACTGGTCAGGGCAGTGGCCATTTTTAATCCACCACATAATATGGAAAAAAGTAGCATTTCTGGATGATAGGGCTGCTATGCTGTGTCAACAAATAACCCCTCCAGAAAGAACAGGGCCAAGTAGCAAAATAAAAAATGTGGAGAAGGCCCTGAGCATCCATCCCCAGAGACACAAGAATGACGTGGTAAGAGTGGCTGGGAAGAGGCAGTCTTGAGTCCAATCCCAGTTCTGCTGATTTCCTGCTGTGCAACCTTGGAAAAGTTGCTTAACCTTTCTGATCACCTTCTCCCTTTTAACAGAGAGAAAATATTCATCTACTGTTTGGCATATAGTAGGAACTCAATAGATGTTAGGTTCTGTTTCCCTTGATCTTTACCTGGTAATTCAGAAAATCACATAGTTCTTTTTATTTCTGACACATTTCATGATTTCTGACCATTTAGCATTTGTCAGAATTAAAAGGGAGTTGGGAAGGCAGAGAAAGGAAAGAAAAGTGAAGTTGGAACCATATCTCCTTTTTGCAACTAAATGAGGCAACTGTACTATCTATCCACTGACAGTGAGAAGCTGGGCCTCCGATCTTCAGCTGGCCGCGCAAGCCATGCCTCTGAATCTACCCCCCCTGCCCAGCCCCCTTTTCTGCGTGGGGTAGGCTGCGGCCGGGCGGGGGTTGGGGGGAGGCTCACCTGTGTCTCATCTCTCCCTAAGCACGTTTGCGCTGGGCCCGTTCTCAGCAGGCCACTCAACTGTGCGCTGTTTCTGTGTTGAGGTCCACTCTCTGGTGGTCTTGGTTGTTGTCTGTTTGTCCCGCCAGGGTGGTGGTATGAAGATCCTAGGGGTGGAGAACAGGTCGGGGGACTCCCTCAGTTCAGCAGTTGAAAACTGCCCGTCCCAGGCCCCAGGGGATGAGATCGGGGCTCGTGCTTCCGCAGCTAATAGGGAGTGAAGGCTGCGGGCCTGGCCATCTGTTGGCCAGGAGAGGGAGGAGAGGGACCCAGGGAGTTCATTCCTGCTCCATCTAAGGGCAAGAACTCAGGAGTGTATATATGCGTTTATATATATTCCTAGGTGTACGTGAGTGTGTGTGTGTAAAGGTGACCAGGTCCAGGTTAAGTATCTCCACATTACTGGCCTCCACACTTCGCCAACCGGGACACCTCCCATAAGAAATACCGTTGATGTCGTGCACACGTACATGTTGGAAACAAAAATGTGCAAAAACAACTGTGCGTGTATCCCACACAGTGCATTTGGATGCTTTCCTTTACATCCTACCCCATTTCACCTTTCACGTGCTGTCCTCACCCCTCAGCTCTCCTCCACGACCAGCTCCCCAAGCTCAGCTCCCGCCAGGCCCCACCCCTCGCCAGGTGCAGTCGGGCCCACCTGGAACACTCTCCGCGCAGGTGCTGGCACACTTCATTCTCAGGATGCCTTCCGGTCTTTGCCCAAAGCCCATCCCGCCCAGGAAGGCATTCCCCGCTACCCTGTCAAAGTCACATCCCCCCCAGTCCTGTCGTTTTCCGTCCCCTTTCCCTGCTTTCTGTGTCTTTGTAGCACTGACACAACCTGATACATCACATGTATTTGCCGTGTACTTGTGTATTGTTTTTCTCCCAGACTAGAAAGTCAGTTCCGTGAAACATGGACTTGACCTATTTCGCTCACCGCTGTGTCCTCCTGCCTGGGCCGCAGCGGCCACCAAATAAATGCCAGTTTTTTTTTTAATTCTCTCTGTTTCTAGATGCAAGAAGAGATACTATGACTTAACTAAACCGTGGCTTTTCTTCCTTTCCGCCTTCGAGTGCGGCCTCCAGCCTGGTGTCTGCAGCCTCTGGCGCCCGTGTTGGGTTCCCTGCAGCCCACGCCGCCATCGGCAGGTGCTTGGCTTCTACGGAATAACCGGCTCCTCTTTGCTTCGATGTGGCTGTTCCTCCAGATTGCTCGGCAATCTTTTTAATTTCCATCAAGAATAAGAGAGGAAAGAAAGGAAGAGGAGGGAGACAAGCAGGGGGAGAAGAAAGACGACGTTCTGGCCCTGTCCTTCACCATTTTTCTTGCAGTGAAGAACACCACCCTTGGCCGTCAGGCTTCCGCAGGGCTCGCTCACATCACTTCATGTCCCCTGACTCTGGCGTCCTCCGCCGGTGTTTGAATTGCTCCTGCATAAAACAACTTGGGAGTTCACTTTAACCACTTTCTGTAGCTCATGTTTTCTGACTCCATAAAACCTGCCTCTCCCTCCTGACAGGCTGATGTGACTCCTCCTTCTGACTATTTTGAGTGGGGTGGGTTACTAGTAGTTTCTAATTAAGGGTTTCAGAAAAGGGATTTGACTAAGTAGAAAAGACAAGGTGCACAGTATATTAATGGCTATGTAGAGGGGAAAATGGAGAATATGTATTCTGTTTTTGCTTGTAAATGCGGAAGGTACTCAGAAAATACACGTAGGAAATGAATGACAGTGGATGTCCTGGAAGGTCCCTTAGGAACAGGAAAGCTTTTCAGTTGCCTAGTTCAAGCATTTAGTCAATCAGTGAATCATGAGACAGTGGCCCAGGCAGGGGGGACAAGAAGGTAAATTTAAGTTGTGTTTTGGAGGAGGAAGCAGCTTATCTATGGGTGAAGACTAATGTCATCGAGAGTGCCACAGAAGGGGGAGGGCAAAATCGATCCTGATACTCCAGGCCACTGGAAAAACTCCAGAAGCCCCAGGAACTCCTACTGTTATTGTATCAAATACATATATTAAAATGCACTCGCATCCCACAATAAATATATTTTTGCCCTGAAAACCTGAAAGAATTTTTATAATTTTGCTTTGGAAGTTATTCGGTTATGAGTAATATTTAATTTTGGAATTGGCTACATTTCTCTGAAGTCACTGTCTCTACTCAGGGATTCTTATGAAGTGAGAAAACCTAACCCACAAATTCTTTTCAAATGGAATGAATATTTATAAATGCTAAATTTTGTGATTAATGAAGCTGACATAATGTTCTGTTTTGCTGACATTTAATTATTTATTACTTTTGGGTTTTTGTTTTCTTTTTGTGTTTGTGATGCAGGGTGCAGCCAGGAGGGGGGGCCCAAAAATAGGGATTTGGAATGGGGCCCAGAGCTCAGAGTGTCCAGAGAATATTAGAGGCACATATAAGATGTCCTCATCCCTTCCCCCACAGGTATGAGTTGGGGGAAGGGACACATGGAGCAGGGACATGCAGAGCTGCTAATCCATGGCATGGTCATTTAACATATCTATAGCCTTTGGCTGGTGGCTTAGATGTGTTAAATAGCTGTGGCCATGCTCTGAGTGAGGGGGATGGAAAGGACTCCTCCCAAGACGTGACTGGGGGAGGAACCCCAAGTTACAGCACCTGCGTGGGAGCTTGGAGAAGATTGGCTCCAGAAAATGGGGACACACCTGTCCAGACTCATGATGGCATCCCAATAACCTTGGAAATATACGGGAATGCTGGCAGGTGTAACTGATTGTAGGAGGAGTTGGAAATGGGGCTGCAGAGGAGGTTTGGCTCAGGGATTTAAACTGAGACGCAGCAACCATTGAGAAGGAGAGATCCACTCGGTTTCACCAGAGTGCAGACCCCTGCAGCTTTGGTGGAGAGGGAGAGCCACGAGGCTTTGCCAGAGTGGGGACCCCTTCCCCACAGCTTTGGTAGAAGAAGGACCACGCGGCTTTGGGGTGGTCCCTTTGGCTGCGTGGCCTGGGAGCAAGAGAGATTTTGTCTGGAAGAAGGGGGAAAGGACTCTTGCCAGTAGGCCATGAGAAGGTGCCACATGGCTTTGGATTAATTAGAGATCCTGCCTGGACGACGACATAGCTGATGGTGTCAGGAGCCTGGATCCTGGACGTGTGCTTCTCTTCCTGAGTTTTGGTACCCTGAATTATGGCAGAGGGATCTAGATAGGAAGCACTGTGGGCGTCTGTGGGTATCCTAAAGGACTTTGATATTTTAATGAAGACGTTAGGTCGCTACTTTAACGCTGTATAGCATTAAATAAACATTTCCTTTCCTTTTCACAAATCTCTGGCTTTGAGAGGCATCTTTCCATAAGGCGGCAGACATAAGGAACCATCTGTTGCTCTGTAACATTTGGAGCCAACAATCCCTTTTCGGTTCTATACAAGGTAAAACGGCCCCTGTGATATGCACACCCACTTTTGCTTTTGGAGCCTCAGGGTCAGGGGTCCCCAGTTTCCTGCTAACCTCCCTCCAATGCCCCAATCTCTCCCCAACCTTATTCAGCCAACTGTCTTCAAAGTGCCTCACGCTGAACTCTCTCCTCCTTTATCCTTCACCTTTCTTCCGTTTCTCATTGTTTTGGCCACCTAAAAAATTCCCCGTGACACCAGGTCTCCCTGAGCTCTAGGATCAGCTAATGTGCTAATGCTCCAGGTGGCCAAGACTCAGACCAGGCAGCTGGTTCACAGAGGTTCCTAGTTACATTTTAATTGGGCCTTTCTGGAGATACATTTGAATTCAAAGGACTCTCTTTAATGATGTAAATTTAGTGCTTAGTTGTAGGAGATATTTCTGGGCAGGTGTAAAATCCTTTGGGAGTAAACTTCAAGAAAAAAAAAAAAAAAGCTTTTCCCCTGGAAGCTCACAAATTAGTTGAGGAGATAACATGGGTACTAACTACATAACCGTGACATAAGACAGACAGCCCCATTAAGGAAGTGTTAAATGAAGGGATGAAGTGCTCCCATTAAAGAACTTGCTTCTCGCTGCAAGAACCACAAAGGGAGGCTTCCTGGAGGAGGTGACATTTAAATTGGAGCCTGAAGGATGGGTAGGATTTGAGTGGGATTTTGGAAGCCTGCTTTGAGATTCATCCCTCCTGACCAGCCAATGCTCACGAGTCTCCAGCAGAGGGCAGGCTGAGCAAAGATGGGATGGAAAGTCTACCTGCACTAAGTTTTACGCTGGTCTCGGCCTACCCTGAACTGTCTGGACAGCTTTCCAGGCTCACTGAGAAGGGTGAGTCCCCTCAGAGTGCATTTTGAAGTTATTTGCTCCAAGTCCGGGCTCCATATTTGCACCTTTGACGTTGCCTGGAAGCGACATTGAGTTGGCATTTTCCATCAATTTCCGTGGTTCAGGGCATTCCAAAGCCTTGTACCCTCCTCTGCTTGGGCACCAGCAATGCCCCATCTGGAGAACCTAGGCCGGGCAGGTTTGGGCTGTCCGGGCTGAGGAAGGGGAGAGGTTCAGCTTTTCTACCCACCCCTCACTTTGTCCCTTCTCTCTGAAGAACTGTGACCCAGAAGGCCTGCTGCTTTAGTGCTTGAGCTGTGTGTCTTAGGTCAGGTGACACAAAGATTCATTTGCAAGTGGTTTCCTGAGGAAACATTCCCATTCCTGTAAGTGCAGGGGGACAGCAGAATAGGGAAGAAGTCGGTGTTTGATTTGACATGCAGCCCCAGCCTCAGCCGGATCCTGCAGGGAGCTCTGGAGTATACTGTTCAGCTCAGAGTCTGTCCCACCTGGGGGCAAAGGGACTAACTGTTCTCTCATGTTCCTGAACCCATCAGTCTGGCTCTGACTGCCCCAGAGGGATGCAAACTCGCAGGCACTTCCAGTTCTTGGTGCATCAGGGTGAAGTAGCTCTGGTAGCCCGTGTTTTATCCTCTGAAGGCAGTTGCTGACAGGAGCCTCAAGGAGCTGAACACGCAGAAGCTGCGGGTCGGACGTAGGGCTGGTGGCCAGGATCTAAGGGGATCAGGAAGAGCACCTACAATGTTTACCAGACTTTCCAAGGGCCCTTCTGTTTATTCAATCTCCCCACAACCAAAGACTTTGTCCTTTCGGGCACTGAGCTGCTGGGTCAGGTGCTGCCAGGGAGTCCTGTCCTCATGGGTGGAGTGTTCAGCCTTCCCAGGTGACGACCTGGGGTCTAGCCATTAACAGACTCAGGTAATGAAGAAAGAAAACAAAAGTTCTGGAGACTTAATGGGAGCAGCACAGAAAACATAACAGTGGCCTTGGTGTAGGAGGTCACAGAGCAACATCTCACTCTCAACAGAGGAAGACTAGAAAATTAACGAAGAGCTGGAGTCTCAATATTGGCAAAGTGTAGACAGCAAATTATCAGGACCACGTGATGACCAGCATCACACAGGTCAGAGAAGAGGTCTAGGGAAGCCCAGGAGGATTCGGAGCGCTCTCGCCTGCCCACGGAGCCGCTCCCAGTGTCTCGATGCCTCCTCCTGACAGCCCAGATATTCGCTGCATGAATTCTCATCTCTGTCCCCTGACGCCTCCTGCCCCAGCACCTCAAAATGCATCTCTTCAGACTTCTCTTCTCTCAGCAACTCACAATCCAGAAAGCCCCGTAGATATAAAAGAGCAGAGCAATGCTCCAAAAGGCACTACATTTTACCCAGCTTCTGCTTCACGGAAGAGGGCCGCCTTCCCCCCCTTGCAGGTCACCTGATGTGGACTGTCTCCACGCGCAGCTGGGACCACCAGGGGCAAAGTAACTGGCAGGTGTGTTCAAAGTAGTGGTTCTCTTTTTCACAAGCTCCCTAAGTGATTATGGTGCTCACTAAAGAATAAGAACCACCGCCCAACGCTCCAGGGACAGGGCAGGTCCTCCAGAGAACTTCCCAAGCAGGCACCCTTGGGGTAACTCTCATCTCTTGTCAAGCCACAGGCCGCCTTCTCAATGAGCCCCAGCCCCACCCCCGCACCCTGGGTTCCCACACTTGCCCCACTTTCTCCTTTTACCATAGCACCAATCACCTTATTTATCCTGTTGATTGCCTACAGCCACCCCCTTCCTCCCCCCTAGAACCCAAGCTCCAGGAGGGCAGAGACCTTTGTGTCACTGACCGGTGGCTCCAGTGCCTGGATGCAGCGTCCACATGTAGTGGGTGTCGGAGAAATGTTTGTTACATAAATGAGTGACGTATTTCTGTGGAAAGACATCAGTGCAGCTGAAGACAAAGATTATTCTGCTTCTAAGCTTCCTCAGCACAGACATTGTGCTGGTAGTCCCCAAGGCCACCCTCGGGTGCGGCCATTCACTGGAAGGACTCATGGGACTCAGAAAAGCTCTCATACTCACAGTTATAGTTTATTACCACAGAAGGATACAGATCAAAGTCGGCAAAGGGAAAACGCGCCAGGAGTGAAATCCAGGAGAAACCAGGCTCAACCTCCCAGGTGTCTCCTCCCAGGGCAGCTGAGCGAGGACGTGCTTACCTCCCCCAGAAACTGGGCATGATGCCACAGGTCGAGTCTGCTGGCCACAGAAGCACATCCAAACCTTGTTGTCCACAGTGTTTACTGGGGCCCAGTCACACGGACGTGTCACACTCCATGCCCATGTGACTGGTCTCTATGCAGTCTCTATCATTCTGCCCCACCGGAGGTCAGACTGAGATGGCCTGGTCCAGGGCCTCAGGCAACACAACCTGGCACTTATCACGAGTCACATTGTTGGCATACACTACCTGGTCAAACTGATACAACGTGGCCCAGGGCCTCAGCATAGAAAGAAACGCTTATCAAGCAGGATCTTCCATGGTCTCAAAGGTTGTCTCCCCGGAGCCTGGTCAGCGCTGGTCCTGAAGACAGGCCTCTCTTTGGAATGTCTGGTGTCTGAGCAACCCAAGCTGATGAGTTACCACTTTTTTGCACAAATAAGCAGACCCTCAACAGGGACCCAACTAAGCCTGTTCTGAAATTAATCTATTTGGTGTTCATCTGACTTCTCCTTAAGTATCACTGTTTATTTCTATGGTGACACGTTCTAATTCTGCCTCAGAATTAACATGCATGGGTCATGTGTTAATTTAACAAAGAGTTAACCAACGTTAACTACGACGTGCTAGGTGTGGGTGTTACCGGGAATGCAGAGGTGAGCACAATAGACCCAGGAAACAAGCTGCAGGTAAATGTCCACTTTGGAACTGTGTGATAACATAGAGACCTAGATGGGAGGCAGTGACGGGCAGTGCTAACGGCCCTGGATGCTATCTGTAAAAACGAAATAAGAATAACTCCTTAGCCCTAACCAGTGTGGCTCAGTGGGCTGGGCATTGTCACTCAAAACAAAAGTTCAATGGTTCAACTCCGGTAAGGGCATGCACCTAGGTTGCAGGTTCGATCCCCAGTCAGGGTGCATACTGGAGGCAACTGATTAATGTTTCTCTCTCACATGGGTGCTTTTCTCTCCTTTTCCCTCTCTAAAAATAGATAAATAAAATCTTTAAGAAGAAAGAGGAGGGGGGGGGAAGAAAGGGGGAGGAGGAGGGGGACGAGGAGGAAGACTGTCCTTAGGCAGTTGCAAGGACCACGTAAGATGCCGTATGCACAAAGACTGCTGGGAAGAAAGAAGCCAGGCCCACTCACTCCCCTTCAGTTTGGGACAAACTGAATGAAAGAGGAGCTGCTTCCTGGGGAACTGCAGTGCTTTCTGACCCAGATGGTCCAGGCAGCGAAGAGGCAGGCCAGGCTCCTGTCCCCCCACCCCCCGGAGGCCCAAAGGTCTGTGCTCTCGTGTTCTGCTCAATCCCAGAGCGAAGGCACTTATTCTTCTCGTTCTGAGGCACTGGCAGATACCTTTCTTTCTGCGCACACTCTCCTGACTGAGGACAGGAGACTCCTGGCCTCCCCCCATGTGGAATCACACCACTCTAGGGCTCTCGGGAGCTGGGTTGATGTGGCGAGAACCTCATCCTATCGATGTGCACAGCAGGCTCTCTGAGGGGTGAGAAAGGAGTAGGATGTACAGTAGGGAAAAGCATATTTAGTATTAAGAAATAATTTTATATTTAGATAGTGGGCATCAGTTTAAAAGGCTTAAGAAAGCCTCCTCTGAAGGCTCTGGGAGGTAAATTAATATAATTGAATGAGAAAAGGACTTTGGAGTGATATATGCCACCTAGTAGGTGTGTGATCTTGGAAAAATTACTTAGCATCTCTGAACCTGTTTCTTCATCTATAAAATAGGAATAATTATACCTACAATACACTGCTCCACAGAAGGTATGTCTTATTTAAAACTATGTATAGCCCAACATCATCCATATACTTCATCCAGTTCCAGTTTCCTGGGAAGGCTGAGAGCAGGAGGGGAGAGGAGCTGGAGGCAGGAGAGGGCCTTGCTGAGCCTTCTCTGAGGGGTTAACGTGGGAGGGAGCCAGGGGTGCCCTGGAGCTGGGGTGGAAGAGGAGAACGAGGTTCCATAGCGTTTTCTGAGATGTGACACTCTTGGCATGTTTGTCCTGTGCAGGGGGAAGGTGGACAGCAAGGAACCAGCAGGAAGAATGGGGGCTGCAGATGAGGGAGGGGCTGTGTGGGAGGTGTAGTATGTGGGCAGGATGAGACCTAGATGCAGGGAGGTGATTTGCTTTCATCACCTACCCAGAAAAGTTGGAGAGAGAATGAGGCATGAGCCATTTGTTACCTATACAGTGGAAGGCTGACCTGGAGGCCCAGACAGGCCTCTCCTTCCTCTGTAGACTTTTGCTCTGCCCTTCCTGGTTGGGACACTGCCAGCAGGAGGGACTCCAGCTCCAGGGATCTGATCTGCAAGGTCGCAGTGCTGTCCAGTGGCATGGCTCTCACTCCAGTGACAACGCAGGTTCCCTCTGGTTGGATTTTTCCAACAGCTCATTAAAGGCCATATGCAGCTGAGTCTGTGACCCAGTGATGATGTGAATGGATCCGTGGTCCCTTTTCCAGGCAGGCAATCGAAGGTCACCATCCCGGGACTTGGGACTTGCACCAATGTCAGTATGTCTGGAGACCACATGGACAGGGCACTGGGCTGTTCCTAACAGGGTCCCTGAGGGCCTAGGTCCTGAGAGGGACTTTCTCCTGCTGCCACTGCCTCGGGCTTTCACCCACTGGATTCCAGCCCCCAACCTGCTTGGACCCTCTCAGCATACGTCCTGGACGCCTACGTGTCCAGTCCTCTAGGCCTGTCCTACCTCTGTGGCTCCCGGCTCGCCAGACCTAAAGCCCAGGTGGATCCTGCTAAGCTCATTAGGGGACACTGCACTTGAAAGTGAGCTAAGAAACTGCACATAACCCCATTGTTTATACTGTTGAAGAAACTGGGACCCAGAGAAGCAAACTAAAGCTAGTAAAGGTGGGTCAGGACCAGAACCATATCTCCTCACGTCCCCCTGCCTGGGGCTGTGTGACAACCCGGAGGCTGGGGGGCCCCTTACAAAGTCTTCCATCCTGTGGGTGATGTGATGTGCTCATTTATGTCACCCCCTTCTAGACTGGAGGCTCCATGAGTTTGTTCACCGCTGTGTCCTCTGTGGCCAGTGCCACACACCACGATGTGTTGTCGATGTGTTGGACGCTGCCAATTGGACCAGGTGGGGAACTTGTAGTAGGGGCCAACCTGTTCAGTCCTCTTCTCTGTGAGACCTGTGCCTTTCAGGCAATTGCCAGATCATAAGGAACTCTCATGCTTTGGCCTGCAGGAGGAAACAAGCAACTTAGCTTTGAGAACCTGTCGGCAGAAGGTGCATCAGTGCTGGGAGAAGAGGCTCCTCACTCCAAATCGAGTGAGCTGCTCGGTGTTGCTTCCTGGAGGGCCCCAGGGAGCCAGCACTGGCAATGTCTGGTGTGTGGCCCAGGACGAGTGGACAGCATATCTCTAGTGAGTGATGGAGGCAGCGGGGGCAGGGTCTTGCTCAGCAGTGGGCAGGGCACGGGGAGCTGGGGCCTGAGAAGGAAAGTTGTCATAAGCAGACTCAAGTCAGCTCTGGGGGCTCTCAAGGATGTCCTATAATAGCTGGTGGCGGGCAGGAGACAGAAAAGCTACCCTCGTGCCCTTTATGGAATTCCATTTTTTTAAACCTAGATACGTGTAACCTAGCACCCACGTAACCCGAAGACCAAGCCCCGAGCGGTGGGGGCTCAGTGCTGGGGCCTCACCCCCTCCGGCCTCAAGCAGACAGCCTCAGCCCCCTCACTGCTCCCCGTACCTTGTGCGCCCTCCTCCTCTCCACTCAGACATCTGCTCCCCACCCACTCCCCATCACCACCCTCCCACCTCTCATCGCCATCCCAGCCGATGCTGTCTGTCTGCACACCCTCCTCCCTACCCTTGTCACTGAGTCGTGGGCCCTGGGGCCTGCCCTCCCACCCCTGCAGCTTTCCCCGGCAGACACCCTGTGCCCCAGAGGCCATTTCCAGCCCTGGGCATTCTCTGCCTGCGGCGGCAGCCAGCTCTATTCTTGGATGGTTTTGGCTGTAAGCTCCCAAGACAAGCTCAGTCTGCCTCTTGAGAAGACTTGTTGGTCCTAGGTACGTCCTCTGGAGCACTGTGAACCAGTCCATGCTTTGTTTACACAGCAGCTTTTCTATCAGACGCCTGGCATTAGAGTGATGTTCACTCCACATACACTTCCCCCATGCCCAGTCACTTTTCTCGTCCCCCTCCTCTGCCCTTCCTCTCTGTCACCCCTGCGCTGGCCATGAACAGAGCCCTCGCCGCCTTGTGCATGCTCCACCCACTTCGGTTTCCCCCTCTTCCAAGTCTTCTGTCACAAGATGGATTTCCCCCAAACATCAACTAGCACACATCTCCTTATTGACAGTGGCTTGCAGAGCCCTTACTACCTAACCTGGCATTTTAAAGTCTTTCCTCTGCCTCCAAATTGTATACGATTGCTTCCCTACACAAAACCCCAGCTGCAAGCAAACCAGTGAAATTCACTGGTGTCAGAACTTCTCCCATCAGTGCTCCTGACTCTGGGATCCAGTCCACACCCTCTGCTCTCCCTCCTCCAATCCTGCACTGGCTTTGGAGAGGTCTGTCTGAGGCTCTGAAAGGAGCTCCCCCACATCCTGCAGGACCCGGTCCTCACCCCTGTGCTTTGCAAAAGCGGTTTATTTTTGATGAGTCCGTTGGTAAGTCCTTGGAGACCTGCCCCACACCCTTTCATGGGTGGGTGCTCAAACCATGAATTTTGAGGACAATGATGTGAGAGACCCAGCTGCCAGGACTCCCTAAGTCTCTTTCCCGTTTTATTCAAGTGTCCCTCTTAGGGCATGCTTTGGGCTTCTCTGTGTTTCCAGCAGCCTCTGCAGACCACTCAGAGAGCACTGTCAGGGGCAGGGAAACCACCACTCCCCTGAGCCAAAGGTGTGGAGAGGGAGGCAGTGGATTGTGAGGGAACCGTCCGGCCACAGGCAATTGATTACTCAGGTTCCCAACTATTGATCAGGGCTTGAGCTCTTTGCATCTTAACAGTGAGTCCTCAAGTTCTTCCCGAGAAAACTCTTCCAGGATGGCTCGGGAGCAGTCACTACCTCCCTGGGCCGTTCATTAAAAAAGAAAAGAAAGAAAAATGGTCACATACTTGCCAATTCCTAGGCATTCTTTCTCAACACTGAATTCTTACTCATGTTCTCAGCTTCTCCTGCTGTTTTCAAGTGCTGTAACTGCTTTGTCTCCAATTTCATCTTTCTCCAGTGCTTTTATTTTTCAGGGCGTCCTTTTGCTTTTCTGTACACAGCAGGATGTTTTGGACGCATGCTCCAAGGTCAGGAACCCAGGGGCCGGCAGAGTGTGGGAACTGAGGGCTCGGGTCCAAACACACAAACCTGGGCCCACCCTGGGCTCTGCTGCCTCCGCTGTGTGTGAGTTTCAGTAACTCCTTTACCCTCCAAACCGGTTTCCCTCATCTCCGGGAGCGACAGCACCCATCCAGGTGTTGTGAGGACTAGGCAACGTCCATGTGACGTGCTCCGCAGGCACATCTCTCTCTCTCTCTCTCTCTCTCTCTCTCTCTCTCTCTCTCTCTCTCTCTCTCTCACACACACACACACACACACACACACAGGTGCTGCCAGTCGTCAGGGACTCTCCGACAAGGCACGTCCACCCTGCATGGCAGGCTGTGAGACGGCCAATAAGGGCCTTTGGAGGTAGTGCTAGTGAGGATGCAACTGTTAAAAGAGGACATGGAGGCCCTGATGACCAAACTTGGTCCTAGAGTCAAACGGCTCAGTTACTAGGAAACCTTTAACACTATTTTGCCTGGTTAGTCAAGGCATTTTCTCTTTATCAATGGCGTCTATTAAGAAAACCAGGTGATGATAATGCATTTTGTAATTTCTGAGAAGGGGAGGGCTTTGGGGACTATGATAATAATAGAGAGGTGCCATTACCCTGTAGGGGCTTGGAAATCTCCTAGTCACCCACCCGTCCCCTCTAGACCTAGGGGGCACACACTCAAAGATCAGTAACTGAACAAGGACAGATGATTTTGCCCTGGGCAAGCACCTCATAACCCACAATCCCAAATGAAAGGCTCAGCTGGAAAGCTGGGCTGCAGAACATGGCTTAGGCCAGGAAGCCCAAGCAAGGCCTCTCTATGCCTGAGTTAGTGATGCAGGCCACGCAGACAGCAGTGACTGTGACTGTGACTCCTTTCCCCTTGATTCTACCTCGCAGCTGCAAATCGAGGATGGAAGGGTGAGGGAAGGGAGGACCTGCTAACTAGAGGGGGCCCAGAGGGCACTCAGAGGAGTCTGCCTTACCAGGCTTAACCCATTGTCTCCCCCATCCGACCAGAGGTCAGTGGCATTATCACTCCCTTTTTGCAGTGAACCAGCTAAGGCACAGAGGAAGCAGGCTGCCCAAGGTCGCGCAGTGTGAAGGCAGAGCTGGGAACTTGAACTCAGGCAGGCTTGCTCCTTGCTTACCTGTTCTGTGTCGCCTGCTGCCTGCTGAGAGCCTTTCTCCATCACACCACAGAGCCTCCTGACAGGAGCCATTTACAACGTGGAAGAACGTTTATACCGAGGAGGCGGAGAATAAGCTGGTCGGAAGTGGAGCAGCACAGAAGAGCTGCTTCAGGCAAAGGGGAAGCACTTGTGGTGGGTGCCGGGCAACCCTGCCTGCATGTGAGAATCACCTGGAGAGAGTTTAACAAACACCAGGGCCTGCATTTTTCCCCGAGACTCTATTTAGTTGGTGCAGAGTGGGAGCCAGACACGAGTAGGTTAAAAATCTCGAGTGAAGATCATGTAAAGGCAAGTGGAGAACCACCAACCTCAGCGAAGTTCCCTGGCTTCCTGAGGTTCAGTTTCTCCTGGGCTCTTTGTCAGACACATTTGGACATTTAATTACTTTCAGCTCCTGCCTTACCCCTTGCTGACAGAATCCTAATTTTGTACAAGTATTGGAGTAGCAGTGTGGTCATGGAAGATGGGCCCACCCCCAGAGGATGGGGGACTGATTGCTCCAGGCCCAGCAAGGACCCACACCCCTACCCCCCAAACTGCACATCTAAGAGACGGGCATGTGGCCAGTTCTGACCAATGATGTGGGAAGGAGCAAACCTCTTGGGAAGATTTTCCTCTTTAAAAGGGAGAGAAGCCCTGGCCACATGGCTTGGCTGGAGTATCATTCTGCAAACCATAAAGGTCACAGGTTCAATTCCCAGTCAGGACACATACCAGGTTGCAGCTTTGATCCCTGGTTGGGGCATGTACGGGAGGCAACCAATCGATGCCTCTCACATCAATGTTTTTCCCTCTCTCTTTCCCTCCCTTCCCCTCTCTCTAAAATCAATAAATAAATACGAGGAGGGGACCCCCAAAACCCAGAGTTATCAATATATTTTTTAAAGATTTTATTTTTAGAGAGAGGGGAAGGGAGGGAGAGAAACATCAATGTTCATGAGAAACATGGATCAGTTGCCTCTCGCACACCCGCAACCGGCATGTCCCCTGACCAGGAATTGAACTGGTGGCCTTTCAGTTTGCAGGATAATGCCCAACCCTCTGAGCCACACCAGTCAGGGCATGGAGTGACAGCAAATTTTAAAAATCTGAATTTCTAAGCAGTGGAGAGTCCTTAAATATTAACAATTACTGTCATCAGCCGGGTTGCATCTCCAAAATGAGCTTTCTTTTCATGCTGTTCTGTCCCCTGGAAGCCTACGGGGTCCACAGAGTCAGCGCCCCTATAGCCTCCTTCTATGGCTCCACCCCAAGGACCCAAGTGTTGGCCCCAAGGAGCTGTGCACGCTGCTCTCAAGGCACACCCAGCAGACACCACCACACTCCCCTCACCCATTCCTTACTCCCCTTCACACATTCCCAAGTTGGTCACCATTGTCTCAGCCCCTCGGTTCGAGCTCAAAGAACGCCACAGTGTGAGCAGTTTACACAGACTTTATTTCTCACCCATTGGGCACAGGAAAGTCCGGGCGGGCAGAGGGGTCACAGCCGCCTGCCCCGGTCCACAGACAGGTCTGAGGCTAGGTGGTCAGGGGAGGGGTCCTATTCCTACCGCGGATTGCTGTGGGTTTTCACGACGACACTGCTCTCGGGTCTATTTACACCATGGAGTGTGGGGAGGGTTCATTTCTTACACTAAAAATATATACTTTGGAATCTCTAAAACAAAAATATCTCTATCTCTACATGAAACCTACTAGAAAGAAGAACTTAGAAAACAAGGGCAATGCACCAGCACCTCAGGTTGTCCCCTCCCACGGGAAGGCTGCTCTGCTCTCCGCCACCCGCTAGTTTGAGATGGCAGCCCCACGTAACCGATCAGACAGGTAAATGCAGGTAAACACGGGGGAGGCTTATCATCTTGGAGGAGTGAATGTGGGAGAAAGGAGCAGGGAGGAGGATTTTGGCCTCTTTTGCAAAAGTAGTAATTGCACATTCAGTTTGGTGCTCCTGTTTCTGACATTCCTGCACGTGTGAAAACCTGCAGGTCCGGCCCACTGCAAACGTGCTCAGAGAGGCCCCAGCCCTGCTGATGTCGGCGGGCCCAGAAAGTGCCGTGGGTGGGTTCTCTCTCTCAGGCAGTACCAATGCTATCAGCCCGAAGAGAAGAAGGTTCTGTGTTCGTCAGTGCTGAAAGTGGGCTCGGCTGAGGAAAAATGTCATTCCTTTTCTCTTCAGAAGGATTAGAAACCATTCCATTCCCCTGCAGCGCGGTCTCCTAAAACAACTGTGCCTGGGGATGAATCACTCCACTCCCGGGGTTTTCCTGTGGAAACCACCCGCATAGCACTCCTTCCCTCCTTGTTCACGCTTGAAGCAGTGATGGACCAGCTACTTCACACCTCTTTTGGTTGTGAAAATTAGCCTCCTTTCTGGTAAAGAAATGTTAATGGAGTCAACTGCCCATTCTCTATAATCAATGTAAGAGACCAGGGTGCCAGAAATCATAAAAAGTAGATTTTGGTAGAAAAAAATCACTTCTATTTGGTCTTAGAATGTCTTTTTCTGTTTATACTGAAATATGGACAAGCCTCAGGGCTTGAGAATCCATAGACCCTCATTCCAAATAAGAAAAATAACCATAATGTCCCCTTTGCAAGAAGCCCCAGAACTATTCAACCTCCTCACCTCTCTCACCGTCCTCAAAACTGGTGGTGTTTTTTAGAACCTCTAACCAAGAACTTCTATCCAAGAAGACCCTATCCAAGGAACGTCTATTTAAAAGGCTGAGAAAAAGGCAGGAAGAAGAGGAAAGAGTGCTTGAAAGGCTGAGTTAGTAAAAGGGTAGATCTTGGATGGTGTCTTTTGTGGCCAGCTAGGGCCCTCAGGAAGGACTTCTCCCTTAGGGGAGGCCCGACAGCTACAAGCAAAAGAAAGTTGAGAAGACTGAGAACATTCAATACAGGGCTCTTGACTGTCTTGCCAGGATGTGACTTGGAAACGTAGTAAGTCCCAGGGAATTGCAGTAAGAAACTAGCAAACACTGTTTAAAATCCCAATGTTACCAGTAGACAGTAGGTCTGGAGCTCTGGAGAGTCTCTCTCCCCCATTGGCCAAGGTGGTGGTAGGGGGTGGCTCTTACACTGAGCATGGGGAAAGCTAGAAATATCAATTGATAGGGCCCAAATGCAAAAAAAAACTAGCAAGGTAATGGAACAGAGAAAAATCCCTCCCCTGCCTCATACCAGATTGGGGGGTGGGACCAGGGGAAGGTAGGCACGTGTGCTATAGAAGTCAAAATGGCACAGGGGAGATGCTGGACCAAAGAGTCCTATCAGTCTAGCCGGGGGAAGGAAGGGATTGGTTGGGAGATGGACCCATCCGAAGTGCATGAGTGTTGGAAGTTGATTGGTCATTTTGAGAAAGCACCTGGTCCATACCATACCCAAGCCAATATAAACCCAGGGGAACAAAGAGGCTCCTGGGATCCTGACCTGGGCTCATGACCTGGACTCGCACTGTGCACTGGCCTGTTCTCTCCATGGGCCACGTGGCCTTGACAGCCACACAGCCCACGGCCTCCAGGAGGGAGCCTCTCTCTCTCTTGCCTGCCTGGTGATGCACTAGTGTTTGCATTTGCGCAACTCTCTCACCTGGCGCGTGCAACCATGTGCCCTGGCAGGGCCATGTGGCTCACACGCAGGCTCTAGAAGGGAGCCTGAAATGGACAGCAGTGAGAAGAAGCTAAACTACCTGGATGGGACTAGGACCACTTAGCAGCCACCTGTGGGCTCAGAAGGACTGTGCTTTGAAATGGAGCAAGAACTCTGGGCACATTGGTGAGGATGGTTGGTCTTTTTCCATAGTGGAAAGAGGAGATGGACCATTCTCTCTGGGAGAATGGCAGACTCTTGCCATTCTCCCAGACCACGCAGCACCTGAATAAAACCTCTTTCCCTTTGCACCCAGCATCTGCCTCATTAGTTTGGTTTTATGGTGGCAGCCAGTCAGACCTCCATTTTTGGTTCAGTTACGCTAGGAGAAGGTGCTAACTCTCTTGCAAAAGAAGAAATTTAGAGAAGTTGATAAAGTAGCAGAGAGAACATACCGAATAGTGCTTCTTATGCTAGTTAAAAGGAAAGCCAGGGGACCTGGGCCAATCCTCCTATGCTCCAGGAAAACGTGGAAACTTGGAACATAGACCCTGAAATTAACGGAAAAGATGCAGCGATAACGGAGAAGATGCAGGGATAATTGACCCTGGAGAGGAAAGTCTGGGGAGTTGAGTAGGTAGCAAATAAAGCAGAACTGGAAACTGTCTGTTCTGAATGACCAGACACCACAGCTCCTAGATCAGAGACCTCTTGAAAGTCACAGTGGTCAGAGCCTGAGATATCAACCAAGCCTGAGATGAAGCATATGCCATATTTTTATCAAACATTTGTAACTAACGTAAAAGCCAGTGACATCCCAGACGAAGAGAAATAACAAATGTTTACACTGCCTTTTGGTTCACTAACTACCCCTCTATCCTAAAGGCAAATTTATATGGACATGGAGACAGGGAAAGGAGCTGTATGTGATAAAGACCAGACCTCCCGACTATTCCATCATCAGAAGTCTGAAATCATATACAGCCACAAAGAGCCAGCCTGCATTTTATGCAATCAAACATATCTGGCAATTTCACAGCATATTTATGCTGGTCTTCACCTCTCTAGACCCTCCCCAAGTCACAGGCCAGGAAGCCACCCACACTCTTAGCAATGCCCATCCTTCGGCCTTTGAACCAAGTTCGCACTCATTATTGCTTTCTTAGATCCTTGGCCTGCACACGACCAGCTCCTCAGAGCACTGGCCCACTGACACTCAGCTGCTCCCAAAATGTGCCCAGGCCCAAAAAGAGGTGGACTGCTTCTCTGGCCCAACCAAACCTGGGCACCGACAGCACCTCACTACCTGCCATGCTTTCTACCCCTAAGTCAGTTTCTCCTTATTGTTGGCTTAAACACCTTTTTCGATAGACTAATCAGGCTACACTTGTCCTCGAGCTATTCTGTTGGAGAAGTCTGAGAGGGGAACTCCTGGTTGGGGGGGTGATGATATTAGTTTGATGTCCCCACAGCTCAGGTGCACAGGCTGTTTAACAGCAGCGATGAAAGCTCAGTCGACAAACACACACGCATATGCCCACACATGCACATACACGCACACACACACACACTGCTGCAGCTCCACCCCCACTCAACACCTCCTACCCCAAACATGGCCCAGCTTGGCCCTGCCACCATGCTTACCCGCCACAGACCTGAGCACGGAAGCAGCCAGGCCTGAGATCGAGTGTTGGGTGGGAGCTGGGAAATGAGAGAAAGACTAGGAACTGATTCCCACCACTGAGATGTAGCAGAAATGAGCCTGGCCATTGTCTGAGAAAAATCTAATGGCCTAAAGATATTGGCATGCCGTTCTGAAGCAGTTAAATTTCCTGAGGCTCAGTAACCTGGGAGGGTTTGACTTGGAAGGACTCAGAAGTGCACACATGGTCCTATAACAGCTCTGCCCAGAGTTCACCGTGGCAGGCTCCCTGCTCTGAGGAAGCCTAGCAGACATGAGACATCAGTGTATTGGGAGAGAGATTTTTCTAGGTGACACTGTCACCTAGTTTTGTTGCATAAAGGGATTTTTCCTCTTACATTCCTTACAGCCACGCTGAGGCTAGGGGAACGAGTGACACAGTCACCAGCCGCCCTACACTGAGGTGGCAGGAGAAGATGGGAGGGGCAAGATGGAGGGAGAGCGCAGGGGCGTTCTCAGGAAACAAAGGTAAGAAAGGCCGTAAGCTCAAGGAATCAGTGGTAGAGGAGCAGAGAAAGCTGGCAGGAAAGCTTTGCCCATTGATAGGCTGCCTTCTGATTGATTCTTCTAGATTCGGTAGGTAAATGGGTACAATTATTACATCTACCCTAAAATGACAAAATGTGAAGCTTCGGCTCACAAAGATTTTAATGCCCATATAGTTGAAAGAATTCCTATTCCTGTCTGTGCCACAGGAGAGGAAGTTGAAGAAGCTGTACCTAAACCAGCCTTGTAAGGAGAAGACCAGAAAAACCAGGAACAATACCCACCACGCAGAGGACGGCACTGAACGTCTGAAAGCAGCGTGCAGTTCGGCGGCAGATCAGACTGCCGCTTGTTTACAGCAGGCATCCGTTCTGAGTGGATGGTGTCCATCCTATACCAGTTGTTAAATATTTTGAAAATCATCTGTGTATTAAAATAATTATGGCTCTAAGAAATAGGAAATATGAAAGAAATGCAGGATTCCTTCAGTATCACAGGTCCTTGGAGCAGGCCTACAATACACTAATATATTTTAAGAGTCTAAGGAATGCAAAATTCAACAAAGGTGTGTAGCCACCTCTTCACCTATGAGAGGAGGGCACATTGAGAGAACATCACACCGTACAAAGATTTTCCAGGATGGAAAACTAGTATAATTGGATTCCCTGGGTGTTGACTTGCTTGCTGGTCACATTCTGTGTGCAAAGAAAGGGAAGATCTATACATACTGAAGCCAAAACCATTGATATTCATTGCAAAAGAGAAGAGAAAAACTATAAATATAGTTGTAAACTAAACACCAAAGTTAATTTTACCACTTACAGTTCCTTTCCCAATGTGGCTTTTTATATCTGAGAGCCAGACATTTGTCAGCCAACAGCAATTCCTGATGTTGAAGAAACCACATGGCTGAAGGGGCTTTGGTCCACTGAGTTGACGATGGTTCGCTACTAAGGCAGCTAAGGAGACATTACGTAAGCACTTGGACATCTCCCGGGATGGAGTTGAATGTGTCCTCCAGAGACAGCAGCAAGACACGGATGTTTCCACAACATGGCCAATAAAAACACCTTGTCTTCCTTTCTACTCACAAACAACTATCACCAAACCTTTCCCAAATATCTAGAAAGCAGACACTATGACAAATTTTCAGCCTATGAAGTCCTGCCTAGTGTCTAAACTAATTCCTTTTGTAGCAATTTAAGTTCAGTCTCTTACTCTATCCTCGGTGAAACCAAGAGAAGCTACTCGTCCTCACTTATCATCACTGATTTTCCCCCGAGCCTTTTCCTATCTGAGCCGAACAACTCCGACGTCCCTCCCAGCCCTTCCATCATCCAGGGATCTTGCTGAGTTGTGCAGTCTGCTGCTGGGGGACAATGAAGATGCACCCAGGTCAGAGGTGTCTTCTGGCCGTGGTGACGGGAACTGCCAATGCCCAGGTTGCTGACCTTCCTGATAGCCTCTGAGTCTGACCAGTGTCCCCCAGAGCAGGCAATTCGACCAAGGCCCAGGGCTGCCGAGGAGCCTACAGATCCTGTGGGACTGGAGAGCCTTCCCTCTGCTCTCTGCCCCCACACCCCTTCCCCATCCTTTAGGGAGAGGAACCTTGCTGAAGGAATCCTCAATGGCAGAATGGATCCACATGGCTTGGCAGACCAGCAGAGTTTCAGATAAAATGTCTGGAAAATGGGAAGCTGGGTCTTCAATGGTGGCAGTTCTGAAGAGAAAGACAAGGAAGAGGAGAAGTACCAACGGGAGGTGGCCTTCCACTTCCACGTTCCCATCTGGCTGCTGGTATGGGGTGGCCGGGTGCCCTTGAGTGCACACCATGAATGACTGGATGCATCGGCCTGGTTTTGGCACAACCAAGGACAGGGCCAGACTTGGTCTTGCTCCTTCACCGAGAGATTCGCCATCTTCTCTGTAACCAGAACTTCCCTGAGGCACCTCATGGCCCAATCTTCCATCCCAGCAAAGACTTTTAGTTGAAGAGACTGAACAGAAGTGTTACAATTAGACAAAAAGGGAACACATGATTCATTCCGGCTTTTAACACAATACTTTGAAGATGTCACCACCATTTGGATCTGGCTATATTTTAAGTTCATTTACAAGTAGACTAGTTCTCAACTAAAAATAACCTTGTGTGTTATACATTTCAACAGCTGCCTGGATTTTCCTCTGAAGGAAACAAGATTCTATATTTCACTCACATTCAGCACAGATTTATTTTAACCCATTTGATGAAGAAATAACCAGTTTCTCCTCAGAGCAGCTTTATGACGGAGGCTGTTGGTTTTAACCCCATTTTCCTGCTAAGTAAACTGAGAGCCAGACACAGTGGCCTGCCAGATTACGCATGGAATAACTTAACTAGGTCTCCTCATTTCCTCCCTACCCCCTTTTTTTTTAACTAGAGAAGTTGCCTTTAATAAAATCTAAGATTTTTCCTTCAGTTATCTGCCTAACTAAGCTTAAATGGCATTGGGACTAAATTATTCAATCTGGGTGCATAGCCTGCCTCACTGCAGGCAAAGATGCCTCAAGTTCTTCCATTTTCGGCATTACCCTGATTAAAGGTAATCCATGCCACTGACAAACAGTACACAGAATTTAGTTTCCAAAATACAAAAACAGTTACAATTTAATATTTCAAAATCTTTGCTTGGCAAAAATTCTCATGATGGAATTGTGTCGATACTATCAACACTATCTGAATATTCTAGCAACTTCCCAGGTTGTGTGGTTGCAGGAAGCAGAAATGCTCTGTAGGTTTCGAAATAGGAACTAGCCAGAAGATTAAGGGAACTACATAGACAAAATAACTTTATATCCCCAAATAATTCCAACTTGACTTTGGACCTGTATAAATGGGCAGCTCAAAAGAGCACATCTTTTTAAATAGTTAGAAAGCATTTTTACTTTCCTTAGGCTTACAGTTATTCTTGTGAGATTAGTAGCAGCCATGGAAGGGACATTTATTAGACAAATTCAATTTCATAGCTAAGATATCTTTTACTCTCAACACGATTACTATTTTTAAAAGCCAGAAATAAATAAAAAGCATTATAGTTCTCTTTACCTCTTTTCCTTTGTAGTCCCAGAATTCATACTGAGAGCTTTCCAGACTGTGGTTTTAGGCATTTCGTCAGATATATTGATCTCAGAGGGGTCACATCTGAAATGAATACGTCAGACAGTAAATGCCAGATGCACCAATAAAATTCAGACCTCCGTCTATAATGACCACTCCCCAGCAGAAGGTCTGAAGGAGCCCAGCTGACAGCTCTCAGGAGCACTGGGACACAGATGGTCAGAATGGAGAGAGGCAAGGTGACCCTTAGGGTGCTAAGGGCTGGGCTGATGTGCCAGGTGGCGGCCAACCCTGCCCCCACAATTCTGTGCTCCTTCGGGAGGCCACCCTGGGGATGCTGAGGATGGCGCTGAGATGCCAACAGTGGCAGCATCAGAAGCTCCCACTTACTGAGCATTCACTGCGTGCCAAGTACAGGGCTAAGCATTCTTCATTCATTTCCTCAATTGCATGGCCAAATGTTTCACGTTTGTAGTTAACAAAGGACTTTTGCAGTGTGTTATCTTAACTGTCACAGATTCAGAGATGATTAACATCCTCATTTGAAGGTGCGGAAACCACAGCTCCCAGGGTTAAGTGACTATCCAAGGAGAAACATCAGTAAGCAGAGCACCAAGACCTTGAATCCAGTCCTCGGTTGTCTAGAGCCCCAGAGTACTCTGCAGTTTCCTGTGAGCCAGAGGGCCCCTTCCAAAAGGCCAGGAGAGCAGGCAGCAAGCATCCTAGCAGAGGAGGAACACTGCTCCTACTTTGCTGCCAGAGAATTCAAGGCCTATGGCTCCTTCTAGTACACCTGTACAAAGCTTAGTAAGGTCCAAAGATTCCATTTCTTCTGGGGTCAGTTTAAAAAACAAAAAGTCAAACTCACAGTAACAGAGAGTACAAGGGTGGTTAGCAGAGGCTGGGCGGTGGGGGGAAGGGAAGATAGCGATCAAAGGGTGCAAACTTTCAGTTAATGAATGCTGAAGACCTACGAACAGCATGGTGACCACGGTTAATAATAAAGTATTGTACACTTGAAATTTGCTAAGAAAGTAGATCCCAAGTGTTCTCGCCACAAAAAAAGGAAAGACTGGTGACCATTGGCGGTGATAGATATGCTATAGGTTCGATTGCAGTAATCGTTTCACAATGCATACATACATCAAAACTTTTAAAATGTTCAAAGAAAAGACTTTCCTCACTTCCACCTCAGTATAAACCACAAGCAATTCAATGATTCAGCAATGAATTATCCTGGATTCAGATGACCTAGATCCCCTCTCTTCCTTTTCTGCCCTCTCCTGACCTCTGGCTTCTTCCAGCTTGTGTGCATCTCTGACCGAGCAGAAACAGAATGCCAGGAACGATACCACAAATGGACTAATTAGGGTTCCTGCGACTTGTGGTAAGCAAGAGCTTCTAAAGAGAAAGGAGCTGGAAACACTGGCAGAAGTAAGGAATTCTGTGCTCCCAGTTCAGTTCCCCCTTGGCTCATGGGATTGTAGGTGCCACGAGCCAAGCTGGAATGGGCTGTCTCTGCCCATCCCCAAAGGCTTACCCAAGCTTGGGGGTTTCATGGCCGCCAGGCTGAGAACTCTCTGAAAACAAGGATCACGGATCCTATTCATCTTTGGAAGGCAGCAGAGAAAGGCAGAAGCAGCCCTGGTTTGAGGAACACACAGACTAGGGTTTGACTAGGGTTTGAATCTTAAACTTTCTACTCGGCAGCATTATGACCTTGGGCAAATTACCTAAAACTGTTCGAGCCTCAGTTTCCTCACTGAACAAATGTTGGTAGTGAGATTTATATCAGAAAGTTGTTGTAAAGATTAAATGAGAGCACAGAGTAAATCTTCCAGCATAGCCCGGTCACAGAGAAGACGCTCAGCACATGGGCTCTCCTCCTGATTCCCAGCACTGGTCTAGTGCCTTGCCTGTGGCCGGTACTAAACTGAAAGGAAAAGGTGTTGTCACACGTTGGGACTGGGAGGCTGAGTGTTCGCTCTTTATACCAGTAGCTGCAGTCGCGACCCACCCCCAACACACACACGAAGTCAGACATTTATGGAATAACCAAAACAGTCAACTTCTTGGTGCCGTGAGAATTTTACCTGAAACTGTTGTTCTTCCCAGGACTGCTAAGTAACTTCCTGCTCTCTAAGGGGAACTTGTCTCCCCCCATTTCTAACATTTTCTCAGCCTCCTAGAAGAAAAGAAGACAAAATTATATCATGGACTGAGTAAAACCCTAAGTTAACACCAGCCCATTTTTTTCCATCACCACAATTTCTATCAAATTTTTCTCACATTTTTAATAAAAAAGTATAATTATGTTCTTTCCTAGATTTAATTCATCACAAAAAAGACAGACAACTAAGTGTTTGTACCTATGGAGTGGTATTTCTTTTCAATCCTGAATCTAGACCCAACCACCAATGTACTGGAGACACAGGGGAAGACAAACATGTTAAATGACACCAAGGGACACATTCAGTAAAATCTAAACGGTGGGAAACCCTATAGGTCCAAGACCCAGATTTTTCAACAAAAATGAAAAAAGATAGAAGGGGAACTCCTAGAGAGATTTAAGAAATGTATCGACCAATGGCAATATATGGATCATATTTGGATCCTGAGTCAACCATATCATTAAAAAATAAAAATAAGGCAATTGGGGAAAATATGAATACTGAATGTTCTTTCTGCTTTTGTGTTCATTTCAAATGTTCCATAATAAAATTTTCCTTAGAAATAATTCCATTAGTACAAAGAAAATAATTATAGAGAAAAATATTTACAAAGATGCTTAAATTAGTATAATTAATAATAAACCTAAAACATCTATAAACTTTAATAAAGGGAGAATGTTTAGATTAATTATGATATTATAGAATATTATGCAGCCATTACAAGAATAAATATCATTATTTATTGTTTAAACATATAGAAACATGAAAGTGTCATGAAATGAAGGAGGAAAAATCAGAATATATACCCCCCAAATATACAATTATTACACCTATGAGAAAACTATGTTAAGGATTTAAAGATAACATAAAGAGCCCTGACTGGTGTGGCTCAGGGGGTTGGGTGTCATCTGTCAAACCAAAATGTCGCCAGTGTGATTCCCAGTCAGGGCACACGCCTGGGTTGTGGGCCAGGTCCCCGAGTGGTAGTGTGCAAGAGGCAACCGATTGATGTTTTCTCTCACGCATTGAGGTTTCTCTCCCTCTCTTTTTGCCTCCTTCCCCTCTCTCTAAAAATAAATAAAATCTAAATAAAAACAAAAACACAGAGAGAGAACATAAAGAAATGACCATAAATGTTGAATGCTGGCATGAAATTTTGGGGTGAAACCTTCATTTTTTAATTTGATTTAGTTTTAAAAATAATTTTATAAAGCATTTCTTAGAAGTAAGTACAATATAGAAAGTAGTGCAATGTAATGCTTACTAACCACCTTCTATTTAACATCCAAAAGACATCTCTTGATTTCCCTCTCCAATGTGCCGTTAGGTCTCCCCTCTCTTCATAAACAGCACAACCATCCATCTCATTGTTCACTTCCAAACCCAAATGTTGTCCTTGATTTCTCTCTCACCCATCCTCACTATAACTGGCAAAACCTCTATCTTCAAAATAAGTCCCAAACCCAGCCATTTTCACCAACTCTCCCTCAGCCTAAGCTACCATCACCTTTTGGCTGAACTATTGCCACAGATTTCTGACTCGTCTCTGGCTACCTCTCTCCCCCTTCCAGCCTCACTGGCTTTATGTTCTTCCAGCATACCAAGCTCAACCTGCCTTAAGACCTTCGCGTGTGCTCTTCCCCTGGCCTGGAATGTTCCTACTACCAGATGTTATCATGACCTGCCCTTCACTTCGGGTTTCTGCTGAGATGTCTCCTTAAGAGGATCCATCAGCCGCGACTAGACAAAACAAACAAAAAACCCAGAAATGAAAATGGCTCAAACCGGAGAACAAATCAAAGCCCCAGAGCCAATTTATCTAAGCGATGAAGAGATTGCCAACCTATCAGATGCACAATTCAAAACCCTGGTAGTCAGGATGCTTACAGAATTGGTTGATTTTGCTCACAAATTAGATGAAAAAATGAAGGCTACAATAAGTGAAATGAAGAAAGATGCATGGGGAACCAACAGAGATGGGAGGAAAACTGGGACTCAAATCAATGGAGTGGCCCAGAAGGAAGAAAGAAACAACCAAACAAAAAATGAGGAAGAAACAAGAATTCAAAAAAATGAGAGGCTTAGGAACCTCCAGGACACCTTTAAACGTCCCAACATCCGAATTATAGGGGTACCAGAAGGGGAAGAAGAAGAGCAACCAGTGGAAAACTTATTTGAACAAATAATAAAGGAGAACTTCCCCAATCTGGCAAAGGAAATAGACTTCCAGGAAGTCCAGGAAGCTCAGAGAGTCCCAAAGAAGTTGGACCCGA